>MU674963.1:53947-120300 GCA_026770625.1 Nicotiana glauca
GGGGGGAGGCTAGTTTGTATCCCTGCTGGCTTTGCTCGACCTGCTTGGCTTTGATATGGCGATACTGTATGTACGTTTCAGTAAATAAACACGTATGATTTTGTAAAAGTATGGCATATATGTGTAACTAAAATAGTTTTTAGATGAACTGACGATTGTGACACGGTTCGAGACATTGCCACCTCTCCTGATGCGGAATTTTGAGGGTCCTCCTCATAATTCTGCCCCAGTTTGATGGGTTGATGTTTATGACTGCTGCCCATGCGATGATCGACTGAAATTACTTTGGAATTTGAGGGTCCTCCTCCAAATTCTACCCCAATTTCAAATTTTGGGGGGAATGAAAATTTTATTTAATTGTGACCGAACCCATAAGGCTGCCTATGTATCCCCTCTTAAATGGGAATCATGTCAGATTTAGTTCAAATGACATCATAGAGGAAAGCATAAATATTACACATAGTAACGCTTGACTACATCTGAATTAATAGGCTTTGGCCAGACTTCTCCGTCCATTTTTTGCAAGTATGAGGGCTTCTCCTGTCAAAACCCGGTGAATCATATACGTACCCTTCCAATTAGGAGAGAACTTCCCTTTGGCTTCATCCTGATGCGAAAATATTTTCTTTAATACCAGTTGTCCCGGTGTGAATTACCTCGGCTTGACTCTCTTGTTGAAGGCTCAGGACATTCTGTTCTGATAAAGCTGGCCATGATAAACTGTGTTCATTCTTTTCCCATCTATGACAGCTAGATGCTTGTAACGACTCTTCACCCATTCTGCATCGTCGAGCTCGACTTCCTGTATGATCCTTAAGGAAGGAATTTCTACTTCGGTGGGAATGACGACTTCTGTACCATAGACCAACATATAGGGGGTTGCCCCGGTTGATGTGCAGATTGTGGTGAGATATCATAACATCGCAAATGATAACTTCTCGTGCCACTGTTTATGCTTCTCTATCATTTTAATCAATATCTTCTTGATATTTTTATTAGTGGCTTCTATGTCTCTGTTCATTTGAGCCTTGTAGGCTGTAGAATTCTTGTGTATGATCTTGAAGGTTTTGTACATAGCTTTCATCAAGTCACTATTGAGATTGGAGCCATTATCAGTGATGATTGATTCTGGTATCCCGAATCGACAAACAATGCGGTCGTGGACAACGTCTGCCACGACCTTCTTAGTAACTACTTTGTAAGATGCTGCTTTGGCCCAGTTGGTGAAATAGTCAATTGCCACTAGGATAAACCTGTGTCTGTTAGAAGCAGTAGGCTCAATCGGTCCGATAACATCCATCCCCCAAGCGGCGAACGACCACGGCGAGCTTGTTGCATTAAGCTCATTTGGGGTTACCTTTATCATGTCTGCATGTATTTGACAGCAGTGGCATTTCCAGACATACTGGATGCAGTCTTTTCCATAGTCATCCAAAAGTAACCAGTGAGGACTATCTTCTTTGCTAAAACAAAACCATTTTTATGTGGTCTGTAGGTCCCAGCGTGAATTTCTTCTAGCAGTTTGGTTGCTTCCTTTGCGTCGAGACACCTTAGTAGTCCCAGATCAGGAGTCCTCCTATATATGATTCCTCCTGTGTTAAAGAAGTTGTTGGACAATCTCCACAGTATGCACTTCTGAGTATGATTGGAAATCTCTAGGTACTCTCCTTTTGCCAAATATTCCTTGATATCACGAAATTAAGGCCTTCCGTCTGCTTCCTCTACAACATGGGCATAGTAAGCTGGATGATTATGAATTTTCACTGGAATGGGCTCAATTAAATTCTTATTCGGATGCTTTATCATAGATGAGAGGGTAGCTAATGCATCGGTGAACTTATTTTTGATTCTGGGAACATGCCGGAATTCTGTCTTTATGAACCTCTTCCTAAATTCCTGTATCGATGCAGATACGAGAGCATATTTGAGTTCTTGGTTGCCCATTCTTCTCATACCTGATGTATAAGCAAGTCAGAATCTCCAATTACTAGCAACTCTTACACGTTCATGTCAATGGCCATCTTGAGCCCTAGGATGCAGGCTTCGTATTCAGCCATATTGTTGGTGCTGGGGAATCTGAGCTTGGCAGACACCAGATAATGCTGACCAATTTCTGACACCATTGCTGCTCCTATGCCAACTCTTTTGAAATTTGCTGCTCCATCAAAAAAAATTCTCCAACCATCATAGGATTCTGCAATGTCTTCTCCTATGAATGATACCTCTTCATTAGGAAAATATGTTTTCAAAGGTTCATATTCTCCATCCACGGGGTTTTTAGCAAGGTGGTCTGCCAATGTTTTTCCTTTGATCGCCTTTTGAATTACGCATATAATATCGAATTTCTTAGCAGGATTTGCCACTTTGCAAGCTTTCCAGTGAGCATGGGCTTCTGAAAGATGTATTTCAAAGGGTCCATCCTTGATATGAGAAACGTGGTATAGGCACAAAAGTAGTGTCACAACTTCTGAGCTACCCAAGTCAAAGCACAGCAGGTGTATTACAAAAGAGAGTACCGGGCTTCGTAGGGAGTGAACTTCTTGTTGAGGTAGTAAATTGACTATTCCTTTATCCCTGTCCCATCATGCTACCCCAAAACACTACTAACGACACTATCTAGTACTGCGATGTAGGGTAGTAGGGGTCTACCTGGCTTGGGCGGGACCAAGGCTGGCGGTGTTGACAGGTATTCCTTGATTCTTTCGAAGGCTTTCCGGCAATCATTGATCCATTTGGTAGCGGCATCCTTCTTCAACAACTTAAAGATTGGATCATAGATAACCGTAGATTATGCTATTAACCGGTTGATATAGTTAAGTCTTCCGAAGAAACTCATCACGTTCTTCTTGTTCTTTGGTGGTGGAAATTCTTGAATGGCCTTGACCATCGATGGATCCAGTTCTATTCCTCGGCGGCTTACACTAAACCCAAGAAACTTTCTGGTGGGAACCCCAAATCCACACTTCATGGGATTTAGTTGCAAGTTGTACCTTCGCAATCTATTGAATAACTTCCTCAAATCTTCCATGTCATCAATGGAATTTTTGGACTTGATAATGACATCGTCCACATGTACCTCAATTTCTTTGTGTATAATATCGTGGAATATGGTAGTCATAGCCATCATGTAGGTGGCCCCTGCATTCTTTAGGCCGAACAACATCATTTTGTAAAAATACATTCCCCACGACATAATGAAAGCCATTTTCTCAGCATTTTCCTTATCCATCCAGATCTGATGGTAACCGGCGAAGCAATCAACGAATGACTGTAACTCGTGCTTGGCACAATTTCCTATTAGGATGTGTATATTTGGCAAGGGAAAGTCGTCTTTCGGACTGGGCCGGTTGAGATCTCGGTAGTCGACACAGACTCTTACCTTCTCGTCCTTTTTAAGTACTGGTACAATGTTGGCTAACCATGTCGGATACTCAACTACCTTGAGAACTTTAGCTTTGACTTGCTTAGTGACTTCTTCCTTGATTTTCCAACTCATATCACGCTTGAACTTCCTGAGCTTCTGCTTTACCAGCGGATATGTTGGATCAGTTGCAGTTTATGGGCCACAATAGATGTACTTAGACTGGTCATGTCATCATATGACTAGGCGAATATATCCTCACATTCCTTTAGAAATTCGGTGTATTCTTTCTTTTCTAATGGTAACAAATGAACGCTGATTCGTGTTTCCTTGGAATTCTCTACATCTCCCAGGTTAACAATTTTTGTCTCGTCCAGGTTGGACTTAGGTCTTTTCTTAAAGTTCTCAACTTCTTTGACGATCTCCTCTGGTATGTCATCTTTTTGTGAATCAATGTATGTTTGTTGCGTTGTCTCATTGCATGTCACAGTCATTGGTTCATCAAGATAAGTAATAGTAATGTTGTATAAGAAAAGTAATGAGAGAAAAATAATAATGAGTGTTGATTCATAAGAAAAATCAAAATGCTTTGATAAATTCCATAACTATTTTGAACTTTGAAGATTTTATTGCAGAAATCAAAATGCGTAAAGAAATATTATCTAGTAGAAATAAAAGATAGTGGATGATGCTTATTCAGCCTTGCTACCCCGAGGCTCGTAGGGCTCTGGTGGTTCTGATGGTCCAGTTGTTGAGGTAGGCTCCTCTACTCATACCTTGTATGGAAGGACCTTCCTCCCTCTCCTCCTCGAAAACAACAAAGCAGTCTATGTCATTATTTTCTAAGAACAAGTTTTTCACCGCAACAAGTGCCTCCTCTTCGTCTATCCCATAAACAATGTTAGCCTGTTGGAAAGTGTGCTCCAAAGGCTGTATTGGCTGTTCTAGTAGGTAGTAAGGACCGCGCCATGGTGGCAACCAGTTGTTAAATTCCTCCCAAGTGTACTCGTAACCCAGACCGAAAGTAGTGTCATGCTTCTTGAGCTTTATGGGTTTAGCAATCCCTTGGAGGTTCTTGCCAAGCCCCTTGCCAGGTTTGTACCCACTCCAATTCAATATACTCTCGATCTTGTTGTCCCACCATTTATATTTGTCTACAGCATTGACTTTCTTGATGTGGTGATCGGTCTCCCCACCTACCTTTCTTGTTCCCCTATTGCCGAAATGGTCTGACGACTGTATATAGGATTGCTGCCATCACTGTGAATGATCACTTCCATGTGATTCCACTCAAGTTTTACAGCCTGATGTAGTGTCGAAGCCACATCTCCCGCAGAATGAATCAAATGGCATGCTAACAGTAGGTTGTAGGATGCTGGCACATCTATTACTTGAAAGTCAACGTACAACCAAGTTGGTCCCATTTGAAGACACGAGCTAATATCACCGATGGTGGACCTCTGGGATCCGTCAAAAGCTTTCACATTGATCGCTCCTTCTTTTATCCCATGCAGTCCTTTAACCAACTTCTTGACTGTTATCAATGGACATATATTAAGGCTGGATCCCCTACCAATCAGGATCATAGTAATGAAGTAGTCTTCACATTGCACGGTGATACGCAATGCTTTGTTATGACCCAGACCTTCAGGCTGTAGCTCATCCTCAAAGAAAGTGATTTTGTTGCTTTCTAACACTTGTCCCACTATATTGTCCATTTCTTCGCCAGTGATGTTACTCGGCACGTATGCCTCACTCACCTTCAACAAAGAATTTTTGTATGTCTTGGAGTTCTACAACAAAAAGAGGATAGATATCCGCGATGGTGTTTTGTTTAGCTGGTTAATGACTGAATACTCCTTGGCCAGTATCTTCCTCTAAAGGTCTTTTGGGCATGTTTCAATGATGAGGGGCCGTTGAGAAGATTGCTTACTTGACTCAGCTAAGTGCTCTGGGGTATAGACTCTTCCAGTTCTTGTCATACCCTGTGCTGCTCTTCGAACTTGACTTTGCCTTTCCTCCTAGCCTCGATTCTATAATCCCAAGGGAAAACTTTTGTATGGAATGATGGAATGGTGGTCATTGCCACTGGAATTGGTGCAGCTACCTTTACTTCAAATGGGACATGTTCCTTGGGTGGTAAAATTGTAACCTGAAACGGTGTCGGTGCTTTGGCAGATGGTGCTGCCTCAAACTCAAGTGGGATAGACACGTCTACCTCAGTGACCTTAGATGGTTGAATCTGGACCATGATAGGGTTAAGAGTAACTGTAGGCTTCTTTGGATCATCGCCTTCTGCGATCAACCCAATGGATCTCTTGGGATCCCAATCATCCTCTATTACAATCATGTGAACACCCCGCCCTTGTGATCTAGTAAGTGGTTGTTGCAAACATTTGGAGCTACTTCTTTTTCTATAATGACCTTGTTATCAATTAAGGAATATATCTTGTCCTTTAAAGAACGACATTTATCGATGGTGTGTCCTTTTATACCAGAATGGTATGTACAAAATTTGTTTGGGTTAACCCACTGAGAAGGGTTCTCAGGGGTTGAAGCAAGGATGTGGGTGACATAACTGGTAGTTTTGAGTCTCTCATATAGATGATCAATGGGTTCGGCAATGTCTGTGTATTGTTTTGGAGGCCTCCGATCAAAGTTAGGTTGGGGCCTAGGAAAGTTTTGGCTTGTGGGGGGGGTGAGTGGTAATGAGATGGTTGGGCATTGTAGTCTTGGTATACATATGTGGGATGGGAATATCTTGGCGAGGTAGGCTGATATGTGGGAGGTGGAGGTGACTGTTAAGTCGGTGTTGGGGGTTGGTAGGAAGGTGCTTGGTAGTTTGGAGCTGACTGATATGTGAGTGGAGGAATAGGCTAGGGTTGGTATTTGAGGGAGACTTGGTCCTTTGTGCGACCATTACAGGCCCGACGTCTCGCTTCTTAGACACACCACCAGACTGCAAGGTATTATTTGTGGCTTGCAAGGCCTCGAAGTTTGTAACCATGCCAATTTTGATACCTTATTCAATTCTCTCTCTCAGCTTGATGATGTCAGAAAACTTGTGATTTTCAATCTAAATTAGCCATTCATAATATTGCAGGTCCTGGGCCCGGACAAAGAATTTGTTTATTTGTTCCTCCTCTAAGGCAGGTTTGAACTTAGCGGCTTCCGACCTTTAGCGAGTAGCATACTTGTGAAATGTTAAGGCTTATTCTTCAGAATCTGAATGTAGAATACATCTGGCGTATTGTTTGTGTTAAATTTGAATCTGTCCATGAAATTAGAAGCCATACCTACCTAATTTGACAATTTCTTAGGATCTTTGTTGATGTACCAGGATAGTGTATCTCCCTTCAGACTTCTCATGAATAGTTTCATGCGGATCCTTTCATCCTTTCCTACTTCGACCAGATTGTTGTAGTATGTTCTTAGATTGACCCTCGGATCACCTGTACCATCAAACATCTTGAAGTTGGGAGGTTTGTACCACTGTGGCAGTTTAACATCTAGTTGTATGCAGAGATCTTCATAGTTCAACCCTTCAACACCTTTACTTCCCTTGACACCTTGGATTCAGCTAGTCAATTTCTTAGGCTCCTCAGCCCAATTCCTGATGAGTGAATCCTTCTCCTCAAACTCAGGGATGCAGGATACAGGTTGGGCGGAGAGTGGCACAATCTCCACGTAAATGGGGTTGTTTTAGGTGTGGAAGTGGTCATTTGTGGAGTCTTTTGGTTTGTGGATGAGTAATGGATTGTTGTTTGGAGTGCGGAAAATGTTGCATTGATTCTTTGTTGGAATAGTGGGACGATTTGGTTGCTTTGGTGGAGGTGTGGGATTTTGGTCGTTTGGGAAGATGGTGTCTGAGGTGCTGAGGGAGAAGGATAGGTTGGCCAGGTTCCGAATCTAATCAAGCTCTTCTAAGAATCTTAGCAGCTTTTGTTCGAGTTGGGATGCCTTTTCCTTGGAAACCTGAGTACTCTGACCATGAGTGACCTCTACCCGTTCAATTGAGTCCTCCTTTATGGCGTTGTTCAAATCTTCCATCTTCCCTTTGTTCTTGTTTTTGACAGGACTAAGAGGAGGAGTGGTGGAGGGCCCTTGGATCTTGTGGAATAGGATGATGTTGCCAGAATGATGGAACTAGCCTTTGGGGAGGGGAATAATAAGACCAAAATAAAAAAAAGGTAACCAAGTTAGTGAGGATCCTAAAAAATGCTGCAATATTTAAACACATAGTGCGGAAATATAAAATGTGTCCTAGTTTGGAAGCCTCGTTGTGGCCGAGGTAGGCCTAGTGACAAGTTGATTTGGAGAACTTAGGATGATAAATGCCTCATTTTATTGATAAAAAAATAGATGAATCCCCAAAACGGCATAAATAAGCAAGAAATAGAATTCACTAATGGCCATTGGCCTTATTACATAAGCAAAAAGGCAAACTCCTATCTATTTGGTCCAGAAGGACCTTTCCCAGATTCGGCATCCCCGGCTTCATCGATAAACTTTCCAAACTCGCGAAGTTCAAGCAAGAGGTAGGCCCTAGCTAGGTGTCCGCCTTCAGTTCCTTCAGCATTTTGGAAATCTTCGACCCTCTTGAGAAACTTCTTCTCCAACTCCACTATGCCTCGCTCCAAGTATCCCAGTTGCTTGTTGGCACTAACAGCCATGTCCTTCCACTCCTCAATTAACTTCTGATTGGCTTCTTGTATCTCACGGTGCTCACTTTCGCACTCCCGGATCCTCTTGTGCAATTGGTTGTATTTGACATGTCCGTCGGCTTTTTCATCTATGATCCTCTAACCTTGAACAAACCCAGGCTGGCCCAGACTATCGTGATTATCCTCCAACCAACCTGAATAATAGGGAGCACAACCAGTGTGGTATCTATTGTGCTCGATAGTATCCCTCCCCATGACGATTTTGCAGTGCCACATATGCTTAGCTTGGCACTTGTAAGGACTATCATCATCCTGGAAGTCAGCCAGAAGTGACTCATCTTGTCGACCCTGGGTACAACCTGCTTCCTACCAGTTTGCCTCATAACCCAGAGAGAGACATAAGGGTATGTTCCTCTCAGGCCGATCAATATCAGAAAAGGTGCATCTACGGATCGGCTGATGAACTCCTCGGTCGAAAACCACTCGAAAATCAATTGTACCTGGTCCTTAGTCAGATTTTCGAAAAGTTTGACCCATTCTCTAGCACTCTGCGGTTGGGCGAACATATCGGGCTGGTAATTCATTCGCTTCAGTTGATGGAAAGCGATAAGATCATCCCAGTCCCTTAGCTGAATCTCTTGTCGGTATTCACCTTTATAGAGATGCTCCATGAGCCAAAGTTGAAGTAGCAAATTGTAACCTTCGAAGTGTTTGGGTCCCTGTTGACACTTCTCTAGGTCTCGGTATATTTTTGCAATGATCATGGGCACAATGCTGAGTGGTTGCCTGCCAATTCCTTCCATTAAGGTCTTAGTTACCATAGCTAGTATGGTGTGTATTCTTGCTTTCTTCATTGGAAACACAATCAACCCAAGGAAATAAAACATGAATACAAAGACACTTCGATGAGTGTGCCCTAATGATGTGATGGAAAACTCGTCAGGATAGGTACGGTAGGATTTTTTGGGATCACACCTCTCATACAAATAGTCAAATAGGATATAGGATTCTTTTAGACATGTAGTTTTGGATTCTTTTTCAAACCCATCATTTTGAGAAAGCCCCTGCCTTTGAGGTTCTCAGGCATCAACAAACCTGGAGTTTCCCACACTATATCGGTCAATCCTCCTATCTCATCTAGCAAATGTGTTATTTCAATGTCTCCGAAGCGGAATACATCCCTTTCACAATCCCAGAACAAAATAGAAGCTTCTATGATCTTGTTGTTGGGTTGGATTTCCAGGAGAGAAGGTAGGTTTCCCAAATATTTTCGGACAAGGGTTTGATCACTGGAGTGAAGATCTTTCCACCAACTTAGCAATTTTTGGGTGGAAGTTGGTGACCATGCCGAATCTAGGGACTTCATGCCTCATATTTCTGCAAGACAAATAAGGTTAGGCCCTTACCCCCATCGGACTCGACTATTTAATACCAATAATTAGCATGACGCATTTTAGTTCTCCAAATAAATGCACAGAACGTGGTGATTTCCATTTGGGTTTAGGGAAACCCAGTGGACTTTAGACAAGGCCATCTTAAAGAGTCATTATGCAAACAATATAACTGACTCCATAGGTTTGACCATGATGCATGCATAGTTTAAACAGAGCAAGGTTTTTATGGGGTTTTACACTGGTACCCTTGAGCGGACAACTCAAGGGGGAAAGGCACGGAACCGTCGACTACACTGTTGATCTACTGGTTTTACCGTAAATATGCCTTTTTCAGATTTGGGGGGTAATAATATAGGAAGAGCGCAATCACTCATTATAAGTGTTTATATAGGATTTGTTTGGCACGAGTGGAATATGATGTTGAGTTAAAAGCATGTTGTCACGTATTTGCACGTTAAGAAAGCGGTAAATAGAACGGTTTCATAATTTAAAGCCGTAGTAAAGGAAAGAAACAAAAAAGACAAGTTACTTTTGCAATTGAAAAGGGAATTGAATGCTTAAAGTAATTAAATAAGTAATTGTACATAAAGAGACATAAATTGACAATAACAGTCTGAAATGGTAAGAGCCTAGATCATCTCCAGCAGAGTCACCAAGCTGTCGCGTCCCTTTTTTCTCGCGAAATCGGATTTAGGACATTTGGTATAGGACAACTTGTTCCTTTTAGGAACTGGGTTTTGCATTTGAAGACTCGCCACCTAATGATTTATGGTGCATTAGGACACCTTCAAGGTTCATTTTTAAGTTCGTTGATAACCAAAGACAGAGTAAGGGCTTGAAATTATCCTAAGGGGAAGGTGTTAGGCACCGCTCAAGATCCACTAGGGTGATTCCCGGCCAGATAGTTATTTGTGAATATGGTGCAATTGACATATAAATAGATAAGGCTCAAGTGAGAGGAAATTTTAATAAACAATCATTTGAAAGTAAAAGAAGTATGAAAGTGCAATTAAGGCTGATTTTAAACAAGGTGTTGCAATGCTTTTAAAAGAGAAAGGAAATAAAGGAAGGGTGGTCATAGGTTTGTTTAAAATACGGATGACATCAATGCAATACTGATAATCACTCCTCAAAATAGGGAATACATGTGGTATTAGTGCACCGGTCATCATATCTATATCTACCCTTTCTCACCCCATTTAAGGTACTAAAGCGCGGATTGGTCTCGACATAAGGCTCAAGTTTATCTCCTAAAACAAAATAATCCAATAGCATGACTTAAACAAACAAGAAAAGTCTGATTCTAAAAATACTTGAGGGAAGAGGAGATTATTGTTGTTGCAGCAGGCCTGGCCTATTACATGACTTAGTTAGGAAACACGAATCAGGCCTGCCTGCTAGTTGTAGCACTTAACAAATTGCAGAGACGAGTCAAATTTTATTATTACTACCTAAGGCTTGCCTATGTGTTTTAGGAAAAATCTTAGAGACATGCATCTATTACTGATTCTGAGCGTAGTCACAGCTTAAAACGAATGGTTTGAAATCCTACATGCATGTGTGAGCACGTGATTTTGCCCCTATAAGAGAAATACACGGGCAAATAGGGGCTTGCTAAATCGTGTTAATAAGGCAAGAATAAGTTACTTAAGCATTGGTTCAGAATAGACTGATTTTAAATTAGACTAGTTGCAGATGATAGGATCTATTACTGCTGATATTAACTCCTATGGACATGATATCTAATGTACTGATTTTAATTTTGAACATGGTACTAATTTATAGCCATTTAGATCTTAGAGCATGATGTCTAAGTGGTAACAAGCGTGCAGAATTAAAATGGAGTCCTATAGGAAGGTTATCTAGGTGTGAAGTTAAATATGCAGAATTTCAAATAAATAAACCTCTATAGGCATGGTGTCTAAGGTGTAGAATTGAACACGCAGGATGTAAAATATTCCTATAGCCATGCTTTCTAAGTGCAGTTTGAACCTGCAGAATTAAATACCCTATAGGCTAGGTTTCTAAACGCAGTTTGAATATGCAGAATTTAAAAGTAATCGTATATGCATATTTTCTACATACAGTTTGAAGATGCAGAATTAAAATACCCTATTGGCATGATTTCTAAATGCAATTTGAACATGCAGAATTAAAAGTAGTCCTATAGGCATATTTTGTACCCTTGAACATGCATAATTACCCACCCTTTTTCACTAGCCACCCCCGCTGTTTATTAAAAATTATTGCAAATCGGTAATAGTAAATTACATCAGAAAAAATACATAAAAATACAACCAGAGGAAGCCTAATTCTTGATTCCTCCCTGATCTATGGAATAAACTGCCTTAAGATGCCATTTCTTCAAAGCCTCTCTCAAACTTGAGTGTGTCAACATTCCCTAAGGGTCTCAAAAGGAGCCCGGGTGTTGCTCACACCTTAGTTGTATTAATCAAATAGAGATGAGTGCAGTGTGGAAAAGGCCAAGCCTTATGTGTCCAAGTTTAGGGGGGAGCTCATGGGTCCCAAGGCAAGGCTCACATAAGAGGGGCAGAACTTAAGTCTAAGAAGATACTGGAATTGCAGGAATAAGGTTTTAAAACTGAGTGGAGGATAGAGGGGGATAAGGGTGATTGGAAAATAGTACATAGTAAAATCCAGAGTTGATGACATCATACAATGGGGTCAGGGGTTGGGGATTCATTGAAAACGGCCTGTGTACTTGGGCAAGGGCTAGCTTTGGGCATGCACAACAGTAGTATATGCTGGCATGCATATAAGCCAACCAGAATACACAACAAACAGATAAAACATGGAGGTTATGATCCCAGGAGGATCAAGTTTGGTCCATGGAAAACAATGTTTAATGTTGTCATGCCCTATACCAACCACAGTTGCCAAACACATTGGGGATTGGGATTTAAGGTGCGCAAGCTATGATAAGTAATTAATAGAAACATCAATTCAGAACAGAAAGAGGCAGAATGGAGCATGCTTTAACAATGGGACTTAGTCAAATAAAACAAGAGACAAACAAGAATGAAAGAACAGTTAAAAAACATGTTGTTGTTGATGCTGAAAATTAGTTAGAACATACTAGTCAGAGAAGCAAAGTGCAGTAAAGGAAAGTAAGCAGGACTTTGAAGTATAGCCTTGGCTTTCAGCCGCCTAAATAGGCAGTAGCAGAAGTAGTAGTAAAGTAAGAAAGAGTTTTTAAGTGTGAGTGTGTGTTCAGAACTGAGAAGTGTCCTTTTGAAAGAAAATAAATACAGGGTATTTTTAGCCTTTTGAAAACGAGTGAAAGAAAAATAATAAGCCACAAACATGGAAACAATTACTATTCAGAATTAGTTATACAAGTGATTACCTTGAATTAAGTGGTCACTTACTTAATGGGTAATGACAGGCTCATAATAAGGAAAGAAATCAATTTGTAGGCAAACTGACAGTTGCCATAAAAGAAGCAGTAAAACAATTGAGTAAGTAATCAAGTCTAAGTACCGGAATATACTACTTTTGGGAAGGGATTAAGTAAGGCAAAACAAGGAAAAGAGTCAATTAACCTTAACGGACTAGTGGAATCAAGATTTCACAAAAGAAAGGTTTGTAATCAGTCAAAGATTGAAGATCAGTCAAGAGCGAAATTTAACATATAAATAGAGTGCACAAACATTAGACATATGAGGACAAACTTATGGCAAAGAGAAGAAGCATGCAATAACAACACAAAGTTAGTAGACAGCCAACCTTCGAAACATGATAGTCACATAGGTCAATTTCTTTGACTTAGTAATAGAGAAAAGATAGAGTATCGGAAACGTGCAAATGGTGAAGTGAAAGACCCTTCTGAAAAAGTATAGTCGAGTTTCAATGATTGCAAGAAATCAGAATCACATAAAGAAATAGATGCTGAAACAAGAGAATTTCAAATCAAGTCGAGCAACTTCAAACAGATGAATTGCAAAAGAATTTTTAGAAACTCGAATAGACCCCAAAGAAATTAAGGTTATGAAACCAATCGAGTCTAGAGATGATGAACAAGTATACCAAACAAATGAATAGTCCCAGGAACTCGAATAACCCCAAAAATTAGGGTTTTCAACACCAATAGATCCTAGAGATAATAAACAAGTAAATCAAACAAATAAATGCAAATAGACTAGGAAAACTCAGAAGACATTAGGGTTTTTATCATGCAAACTCAGAGAGTGGAACAATACGAGCAAACATAGCAGAACATGTCAAAAATCAGAGAAAGTTTCGAAATAACTTAATAATAAAACCCTAAAAGATAAAGAGTTTTGGAAGCAGGGTCTTAAAAGAAACTTCGAGAAAAGTATTTAGAAGTTCAAAGCAAACATAGAGCTAAAGAAGATCTAAAATAAATCAAAAGAACTTTAGAGCTTAGGGTTTTAGAAGAACCCCAAATGATGAGAAAGGCCCTGAAAGCCATCGATCTAAGCAGAAGAGTCAAAGATCTGACTCTAATGGCCATAACTGGCCGAAGAAAATCCATATATGACTGGAGAACAACCATGAACTAACATCGAACAAAGGTTGGACCAGAGTTCTCCATGGAAGGCCGACATAAGTTTTTGATGACCTTGGAAGGCCATAGGTTAGGGCGGAGTGGGGTGGTGGTGGCTAGGGTTTGAGGGTGGTGTAGAGAGGATTTTAGAGACAAGGGTAATACAGAAGCGGCGGATTATGGAGAATGAAAAGGGCCTGGGGGTCTTTGGGTTTAATTAGGAATGGGTAATAGTAGTAGTTGATCCTTTTGATCAACAATCTGGATTGAATGGGTAAGTGTGACGGTTTAATATAATAGGGTTTTGGTTGATTCAGATTGCAACAGGGTTGGGGTAACTGGGATTCAAATTGGGGTTCAATTCAGGCTATTGTTGAAATATAATTGGGCTAGATTTTAAATAGCCAATTTTTACCTTTTATTTTATAAAAAATATTAAATTAATTCCTGGAAACAAATTAAAAATGCTAAAATAATTTATAACACATAATTATCAATTTAAAAATACTGAACTTAATTTTTATAGATATAAATGCAATTAAATATAAAAGAGGCTAATATTGCAATTATATGCAATTAGCCTTATAAAATACTAAATAAATTTGTAAAAATGTACAAAAATTCTTTTGGCTATATTTTGGTATAAATATGAGAATCCTTTAAATGAATCACCAAAATGATTATTTTGGGAATTATTATTGGAGTTTTATGATTGAAATACATGGATAAATTGGTTGAAAAGTCTTTACAAAATAAAGAAAAAATAATAAAGCATTGAGACATACTTATATATGCATATGTATGTTATTTCAAAAGTGTTTTGCATATTAAAAATATATAGGGAAAAATTGGGTGTCAATAATAAGTGGTGGTTAGTAGGTACTGAATTGGTTGATTGTGATGTTATAGAGGAGCTGGTATTGGTAAGGGGTTAAGATCATGGGGTGGGTTTGCGTATTGATGCAGTGAAGGAAGGTTTTGTGGATGTTGATTTGGTGTGTTTTAGGGAGGTGCTGGGTTCTTTGTATTTTGTTGGTTGATTTCGGGGACATTCAGGGTGAGTGACAAGTTTTCCAAGTTGCGAACCTGCTCAAGCTCTCCTTGTAGATCAGGTATCTTCTGTACCAATCTCAAGACTAGATCATTTGGTACTGGGTACTCCGGCCGTCTAAAGTTTCTGCGTTCTCAGCATTCTCTTTTCGAATACCACTTAAGTCATCCATTTTTGCTTTTCCTTTGCTTCACCATGCTGGGTAGAGAGGTTCACACCCCGCATGCTAGCTATCTGGTTCAATGGTGTTCTTTTCTACAATGATATTACAGTGTCACATGCTCTGAGCTTTGCATTTGTAAGGGACGTCGTCACCCTGAAAGTCCTTTCTGAAATTTCTCATCTTGGCAATATTGGGTACAACATGCTTGTTGCATGCTTGCCTCAAAACTCGGGTATGGAAATAAGGGTATATTTCTCTCAATAGAATCAACACCAAGTGTAGAGCGTCCCTGGATATGATGATGAATTTGTCTGTTGGGAACCATTCAAACATCCACTGCACTTGTACCTCGGTCAAATTGTCGAAGAACTCTACCCACTCTTTGGAACTTTCCAGCTGAGAAAACCTGTCCAGGATGTAAGTCATCCGCTTGGGGTGATGGAAGGCAATATGGTCGTTCCAAGCCCTTCGTGGAAATTCTTGGCGATAGTGACCCATTTGAGGATGTTCTAATAACCACAACTGAAGCAACATGTTACAATCCTTGAAATGCTTGATCACCCTTTGACATCGCTCCAGAGCCCTGTATATGTTGGCTATGATCATGGGGACTATTGTGTATGTTTTCCCTTTGGTCCATTCCGTCAAAGTGTTGGCGACCATGGCTAACCTAGTGTGTATTATTTCCCTTTTCATTGGGAATACTATCAATCCCAAGAAATACACAATGAACACGAACACTCTGCGGTGGATGTGTCCTAGAGAAGTGATAGAAAGCTCATCATGGAAGGTACGATAGGACTTTCTATGTCCATATCTCTCATACATGTATTCGAAAGGTATGTAGGAATTCTCCAGGCATTCCAAGTCAGCATTTTCCTTTAGCCCCATCATCTTTAGGAACCCTTTGCCAGTACGGTTCTCCTGTTCCAACAACCTAGGGCTATCCACGTCAGTCCCGCAAGTCCCACAAAATCTTCTAGGAGAGGAGTCTTTTCTTTGTCGCCGAAATGGAACACAACCCTTTCACTGTCCCAGAACAAAGTGGTAGCCTCGATGAACCTCTTGTTTGGCCGAATGTCTAGTGGAGAAGGCAAATTGACCAAGTGCTTTCTTACATGTTTCTTGTCACTTGAGATAAGGTCCTCCAACCAATCTAGTAGAAATGGTGGAATGTTGTTTACCATGACGAATATGGGGACCTTATGCTTCATTTTCTGCAAAACAAAAAGGTTAGGCCTTTCTCCCCCACCAGACTCGACTATTTGTACATTCATGATTAGCATATTGGCATTTAGTTCTCCAAATTAATACACAGAACGTGATTGTATCCGTTGGGATTATGGAAACCCCGGTGGAATTTGGGATAAGGCTCGTCTTAAAGGATTATTATATGGATAACATATTAATTCGACTAGGTTTAACCATGATGCATGCACAATTAAGATCAGAGTAAGGTTACTATGGGTTCTAGACTGGTACCCTCAAGAGGATAACTTGATGGGAAAAGGCACAAAACTGTCCACTGCACCGCTGATCGACTAGTTTTACAGCAAATAAGCCTTTTCGAATTTAAGGGTAATAAATTGGAAGCACGCAACCACTCATCAAGCATTGCTATAGGATTTGATACTCACGATTGGAATATGATGTGGAGCATGATTTATGCAACAATAAATAGCATGTTGTCAGGTATTTTCACGTAGCAAAATAATAAATGCAGTTTTTATATAATTGAAAGGCAGTTACGAAAAATAAAATAAGGAGACAAGTCAGTTTTAGGAAAATAAACCACAAATGCTTGAAAATAGACAGTTAAATTCAAATAAGGTAAAGGGTACGAGATAAGGCATGCCTGGACTAATTCATCAAAAAAAATAAGTTCGTCATGGTAAAAGCCTACAAATATCCCCAGCAGAGTCGCCATGCTGTCGTGCCCCCTTTTCCCTCGCGGAGTTTAGGTTTTGACATCTATTGGGAACAACTCGTTTCCTTTTGGGATTTGAGTATTTAAAGAGTCGCTACCTAACGGATTATGGTGCGTTAGGGCACCTAGAGCGGTTAACTCATAAACCAGCTTGCATTACCATAGAATAGGGTAAGGGCTCGAAATAACCTTGAGGGGAAGGTGTTAGGAACTCCCCACGGTCCACAATGGTGGGTCCCGGCCAAACTTAAACTATGTGAATTAGTCCTTAGACAATTTTAACACATATTCTCAAATAAAGACATGTTTTCACATTCTAAACACATGTATGATTCAGGTAATGGAATCAAGGGATAGGTTTGAACAATTTGCATATACATACGTAAAGAAAGAAGTTAATTTAAAACACATAATAATTGGGAAAGAGGGGTCCTAGGTTGGTTAGCCTGCAGGATCATACGCACACAATGCCACATAATCACTCCTCAATGAGGGGCTACATGTGACATTAGAGCGTAGTCATCATATCCTTACTACCCAATTCCCTACCCTTGGTCATAGCCTAACGAGTTCTAGCAACCTTGAAAGATATCCTACGTGTGCACTACCCATCCTCTACTTGTGGCCCTGGAGGTATTTAGGACCTCTAATTTAGGTAGTTCTAAACCATCTGAAGGTACTTAAAGGAGAACAATCTAGGCGTCAACCAAAAAACAATTAGGACTGCATTAAAGAGAGAACAATTAAAGGCTTACATTTTTACCTCCACAAAGCATAACAAGCAAGTGCACGTATCAAATAACAGTTTTCAGATATTTAAGAGGAACTCTAGAACAAGATATCTAGGTGAGCAGAGAGTATGCAGTATTGAGTTAAGCCCAAAGTTTCAAAGACCTATTTAGTTTGCTTACTAATTTTAGACCTGTTGAATATGAGCAGTCACATATGACAAGGCATAGTTTTACAATTTGCAAAATTTGTCCTATAGGCTTGCCTAGGTGTATAATAGTGATGTCCTATGAGCATGGTATCTAATCATTAATCAGGAATGCGGTAAAATAGTAAACAATTTTAAACTAGCAATTTGAATCCTATAGGCATCCTTTCTAGTTCTGTTAACCAACACAGCGTTGAAGCAATATGTAGATTAGTTAATTAAACTGATTCAGAACCTACAAGTGTGAGTTAAACTGATTTCAGATCTAACTAAACCGACTTTAGATCCTATAGGCATGATTTCTAATTAAGATAAGGTGAAGCAAGCAGAATTTATTTGACCAAGCGAAATCCCTATAGGCATGGTTTCTATTAAAGCTTACTTTAAATCCTATAGGCATGATCTCTAATGGTTAAAGCTGATTTTAGATCCTATAGGCAAGATTTAAGGAAATGAATTTGAATACATGTTGTAATGGAAACTGAACCTCAGGTACTTTACACCCTATAGGCATGGTATCTAATTATATGAAACGGAGCAGGTAGAATTTACTTCAACCAAGAAATCCTATATGAAGATTGTCTAACACAGCATATGTAAATCAAAATAAACCCATAGGCATGTTATCTATCCAACTTTTACCCACAGTATACAACTACCCTCCCTTTTCACTAGTCACCCCAATATGTTTTAAAAATTAATTATTACAGGCCAAGAATTGAATAAATTATATAAATATAAATATACATTGATCTATAGGGAGCCTAAAGTAGGCCCAAAGTAGTTTCCCAAGCCTTCAGTAATCTTAAGTGCACAAAGTTCTCATGTCTAGGTGTGTTAGAGTACCCTAAGGACCTCAAGGATCTCGGGCAGTGCTCACACCCAGACATTTCTCAAATAAGAACTGATTTATGTGCAGTATGGAAGCGCCAGCCTGATATTCAAGAGATCATAGAGACCTCAAGGGTCTCTAAGCAGTACACATACCAGAGGGGCAGGACTTAGTAATCTAAGAGTAAGTGAGAGTGCATAATGATTTGAAAGAGTTTGGTAAATAGTAGCAAGAGGGCCTTAGGAATGAAAAGATTTTTTGAAACCAGTACATATGGTGGAAAACAGTTTGGGAAAACACGAAGAACATTTTGAGATCAGAGAGCATGTCACAGAATATGTAGTTTCAGAAAACATTTTACGCAAATAGACTCTCCATAGAGGCAGAGATTCGGGGATACATAGAATATAGCCTAGTGTATAAGAAAACAGATGTTCGAATGAGGTTGGGTCATTGACAAGTTAGTTAAATAGATCACAATAAAGACATGTTGATAAAACATAAGTCTTAGGCACACAATCAGAATACTTTATAGGGCTAGATTTCTAAATAGGATCTCATTAGTAAAATAGGTAGGTAAGACTCAAGTGAACAAACTAGGCAAGCACTTAATGAAGCATTAAAAGTTTAGAAGTACTAATCTGTATGCGTCAAAATCAAAAGACTTGATTTTTCACTATCAAGACATTTTGGAAGCTTTTTCCCGAGACCCCGAGGGCGTGAGGCAGCGATTGAGTGCTCAGCCTCAAGGCTCGTCGAAGTCCGACTCGGAGGAAACAAGGTCCGAATTTGGAATAAAAGGGGAAGCCCCCTAGGCACATGGCTACGCCTGACGGACCCAACCTTTCTTGAGCCCACTGTGAGACCCTGCATCAAGACGTCCCATCTTTGTACTCTTGTAATTAATACACATGTACTAAACCGAGTCCCCTTGCCTATATAAGGGGGACTCACCCTACCTTGTAAGGGATTGATATTGCTCCACTTCTCCAGAAATGCAATAATATCTCTGTCTCTCTCTCTTTCTTCTAAATTGTCTATCTTCATCGACCTCGAGGTCGCTTTAGCACTTTATCGCTTTCTCGTTTGTTCTTCGTTACTTTGTTCAATAATGGTGCTATAGAGCCGTTCTTAGCTATATTTTTACCTTTTATCCCCTTCCCAACTACCCTCGATAGCCCGAGATATGCTCGAACCTCGGCCCCGAGGTATCTACTGGCTGGCTTCACGCCAGGGCAACACCCCCTTACTGGTTCGATTACTGCTTTGCCTAACTCAATTTTTATCATTTTATCTCACGCTTTAGCACTAACAACCCTAATAAATTATCTTGGGAATAGATCATGTATTTTTAGAATCCTATTTACAAATTTAATTGTTGTTACCATTTTCACGGTAAACAGTTTGGCGCCCACCGTGCGGCTAAAAATAATAGTAATTATTCTCTTGTTAGTTTTCTCACTCGAACACATGATATCTTTCACACTTTTTCTTGCCCAAGATCTTTCGATTTCAGGTTGATGTCAATCTTAATAAGGGAAATCGAGAATGATAACCCCAAAAATAGCAAAGAGAGCAGTATGGCCATTCCAACGACTGGCGCAACATTGCAAACCCCTACAACGAATCTAGATTGTTTTGAGCGGACATGGGCCTGCACGCCGCTTAGCAGGCAATGAAGTCTCACGCACCAATGATGACACACGACACGTCGACCAATAGGAAGCCCAAAAAATCTCAGCCCGGGTGGAACAGGAAGTTAATCTTCATATTACTTTTGAAATGTTGCAGGAACGACATTTGGCTATCGCTCAGCTACAGAATCGCCTGGAGACTGTTAACGTGGTAGTACCAGAAATGTCTCTTTATGTCGGGCCAGTGCCCAAGATATCAGATAAAAATGGATCGATAACCTATGCCGTAGTGAAAAGGATGTTGGAAGACCTCGTTGAAAGAATTGAATCAAGCTCAAGAAAACTCCTACAGCAACCGTCTCTCGAAGATACGATCCCAGAACTCATTTTATGAAAGTTGGAAACGAAGAAACTCCCTAGGACTGACAGGGCCTCAAGACTTTACGGGCGCATCACCACTTACACATACTCATCCAGGAACAACGACCTCTAAATTGGAGAACTCAAGCCCGTCTCCATAAGGATATTTAAAGAAACTCCCTCTAAATTAACCATGACGCATCAACACCGCTCAGCACCTGACCTCTAGGACCCGCTCACCGTACCAGCGCGGTCCGTGACAACACATGTTGACGCCATCAAAGCGGTGCCAAGAGGGCCCAATACACCTGAGGTAGAACCAAGAAGAGATAAAGTGTCGCGAGAGGCCGCACCCTGCTCCTCGACAGAAAAAATGAGACCGCTCCTAGTTTCGAGTAGTTAGGCGACAGAGGTCTTCGCCCAAAACCTAAACAAAGCATACCCGACGGCTCCAGGGCATTTCAAGCAAAGCCTGGTCAGATATCCGGCCAAGTCTTGGTCGGATACCCGCAACCGAAACTAGTCCTGAATTAGGGCCATAGACAACCATCTGGGAACCTCCTCGGGTTCGGCGTATCTGGGTAGATTCCTAGCAAAGAATATGACACTAAGAGAATGAAGCCATCGTCCATGTGGCGCAAACGGAAGAGATGATTCGAGATGCAACATGTCTCGCAACAACAAGATAGTAGCCCGAGAAAAACACCCTTGAGGAACCTCCAATAGTACCAGATTCAACAAGACACAGCCGGCAAGAAAACCTCGCCCGATAGAGCACGACTTCAACATTGCAGTTCCAAGCATAGTGGTCACCATAAGCGAAGCCAGGAACTCCAGGTGGCTCGGATCTATTCAACCAGGACCCCTCCAAGTAAACCATGGCCCTCCACGGGAATCACGATATGCTCGGGGTCGCAGACCCAAAAGAGAAACAACTGTGCCATTCAACAAAGGTCTCCACAAGGTGTCGTCGAGCGAGAAAACTCGAATCCAGCTACACGGAAGGAAGGAGATCGGGAAAAACAGATCTGACGAGTTGTGGTGCATCATCACAACTGTAAAAGGATGGCTACATGCTGCAAAGATCTGTAGAATGTAAAGTACAAGTGCCCATCACCAGAAAAAAACGGTTCCAAAAAATGCTCCCAAAAGACACCCTCGCACTTGAGGAAAAGGACGTCAAGATCCCACAACGGTATCGCATTAACGTATTGATAATCCTCTCTTCCATTCGATTCATTTCAAATAAAACATTCATTTATAATTACGGGGTGTTGGGCCAATCTGTACCGATGATGTAGGGTCGAAGCTGATAGGACAATTCAGACGAACATCTCTCTCGCGTTGAATCTCTGATAGGTTCCTAATGGCAATCGACACAACGACCAAATCGCTCTCTCTACGAAGCCCGCCCGAGCTCAAACTAATACGTCGAGCACGATAGGCATATACTCTTTATACAGAAAACAGCAGATACATCGCCTGGAGGCGACTCCAACCCTGCTCCGCCAAAGGTGTAAAACCCTACGACAAATGCAGGGCTAAACTATTAGCCACGAGCGACGAGAGGAGATCCCTCGCCATATGACCCATCACCGGCATTGCCCACGAATGAGGTCAAAGGGTGAGCATAACTGCATCTTTGGTCAGGACTGGTTGGACATGGCAGAAGGTTGCGTCAGGGCTCACTCCTCGAAGCATCGCCTATGCACCTCGCAGAAAGGATGAACTTCCCTGACCCCTTTTATCGTCTCCTTTCTTCTTTTTTCACTAAACTGTATACAGGCAGCTAGCTGAGGCATTCGATAGCTCTGGACCTCGCTCAAGGGTCCGCAGCCCCCATGGTGCCCGCCGATCATTCTTTCCTCGACCGGGTTTTTAACATAAAAAAGGTACCGCCAATAATATTATTATCAGGGCTACACACCCCCAACAAGGGGACCTGACGAGATCGCAATCCTCTCTTCGAAAAGTTCCAATATTGAATTATAAAAGCACATTGGATAATCGGAGAAGTCATACCCGCGTGGGCTAAACTCACAGCAACAGGACAACATGTATTTACAGCTTATATTTTTGTGAAGAAATAAAGAATATTTTTTAAGCATTCCACGCTTCGAAGAAGACTATTTCGGCGTATCCACAGCAAAAACCTCTCAGCCAGATGTATCTCGAGATACTAGAAACTTAAAAAATTCGATACCCGGATGACCACAGTGTCGGAATGCCGGGCTCATCAAGCCCTTATGAGGCAACTCCGAGCTCACAAAGAGCAGTTTTCAGGCTTAAACAACTCGATGACTCGGAGACTGCCACCAATCTCCACGTACTAGAATATCTGAAATTGTAAGACCCTAGTGGGCAGCCTCGGTACAACTAGATCTATTCTCCATAAACTGTAAGACCTCAACAGGCATGGCAAACGGTAAGACTTCAACAAGCATGAAAAATCCCTTAGTTTATGCTATACGCGTATTTGTAAGAATCCCTGAAGGGCATACCCTTGGTGTAGACACCTAAAATTGCCTCTCGGGATCAAAGATGGCGCCGGGCAAACGCATATGACTCCAGTCAAAATGGCTGATATAACCTAAATAACGTGACGCAGGGATGCCCGACTATTGCTAAAATATCCTCTAAATATACTTCGGAAAGAACCGGTTAAAAAATGATCTTCCCTCAACAAGCAAAAAATGAGTCCCGACCATATTGGCTCCAAAATTGCAAAAGTGTCGATCTACTCGACCTATGATCTATGAACCTTACGAGGTGCTCAAAACAACGCCGACTACGACTTGAAATCGAGGTTCTTTTAGAACCGACAACGGGTCAGGCAAAAATATTCAAAAAGACCTTAACGAGGGGAAACAAAGCCTACCAAAAACTTCTAGGTCTCTACGACCAAATAGCGTAAAAGCCATTGTCGCCAGCTAACCAAGCCTCCAGGCCTCATATCAAATGATCTCTATGACCATACAACGTAAGAGCCATTGTCGCCAGCTTGAAAATTGACAACTTGAGGATTAAAGCGAGCTCGAATCGTAACTCGATTCGGAGACCAGATCCTAAATATTTAACTAAGCAAAGCCTCTGGGCCTCATACTAAAAAGTCTCAACGACCAAACGACAGAAAAGACACCATCGCTCACAAGAAACTCAATAAAATTTGAGGGTCGATTACTGCTCAAATCGCATCGTGACTCGAAGATTGGACCCAAAAATTATAAAATGCCCAAGGGTATGACATCGATGACACTACCGCCAAACAGAATCTTCGGAAAGTTTAAGGGTCAATCACTGCTTGAATCGTAATGCGACTCGGAGACTGGACCCAAAAAATCGCCAAACGCCCAAGGGTAGAAAGTGAAAACCAGTATCACCAGCCTAAGCAGGCTCAAGCGTAAGTTAAACTTGATTCGTATCCCAACTTGGAGACTGAACCCGACGACAATTCAACCATAATACGCCTAAAGGCACGACCCAAACGATGCTATTGACGGTCAAGACAAATCTCCAAGTCGCGCGCCCACAAAATTATTTCGGCCCAGGAGCACAAAGAGCCATCGCCCTCTGCCTATGCCGACGGGAAAGAGCTGGAAGGCCAATCGAAGCTTCAGCCGTAATGCGACTCGAGGACCAGTTCCAAAACCAGTCTACACAATCGATAGCAACGACGGAAAAAAGGTACAAAAGGAATAAAGCTTTAAAATTATTCTTATATTACATACGAAAATACATTCTCCACCTAAAGGCACGCCCTGCGTGTGCCGTAAACAAAGTTACAACATGGTGGAACCTATATTTTGTGCCAAACGGGATACAGCTCATCAAGTACGCCCCCCGCAACGTCCATAAGGATTGACTGAGTGTCACCCTCATCCGCCTTTGCTTGAGCCAATTCCTCCAAGAGAATGAAGCCCTCGCTCTAACCTCCTTGAATACCTCTCTCCGGGATCGGCAACGAACATATTCCTCGATCCTCTTCTCACGGTCAAGGGCTCGCCTCAACTCGGATTGAGCGTCAGCAGCATCCTTTATGCAAATTGCCATCTCACGATCAGCCCTAGTTCGACTTAATTCCACTTTTGCCCGGGCATCGATTATCTTGGCCTTGACATTCGATATATCAGACTCAAGTCTCTCGATCATATCCACCTGAACTTTGGCATTATCACAAGTCAAGATGAGTTCGACCTCGAAGTCAGGGATCCTAGCCAAAGGACTCATCTCCTCTAGAGCTTGAGCTTGATCTTGAGCTCTTAGCTCCTCGCAAGCGGCCTTGATGCAGTTCACGTCGCCTTTAAGGTACTCTAAGGCTTCAGCCTTTTTCTGCAACTGATACGGCAAGAAGAAATTAGCCTTAAAGTTAGAAAGAAGCAAAAAACACGCTAAAAGAAGTCATCAAATAGATCTCATAGTTTGAGCTCCGATACGCCTCATATCGCCAATGCTGTAGCTCAACATCCTTCTCCTTGCAAAGAAGCCTAAGGGATTCTCCCACATCAAGAAACCTATGAAATATAGCCTTTTGACGAAACAGCTCGGACTTAAGCCTATCGCAGGCCTGTTCAAGAAAGATTCAATGAGAGGAGGAAGATGCGAGATACAAGAAAACTATGCGCAAACTCGCCACAAAAGTGAAGATAGCGGATTTCCTCCATATCAGAACATGCTCCTGTTGGTCCTGCCCCTGCGACCCTAGAAGAATCGGCCCCAAGCACAACGTGCTTGCTCAAAGGAGTTGTTTGCCGGGAAGCAGGCGCTTTGGGAATAGCAGACTCGGGCGATGCCCCGTCCACAGAAATACGAGCCCGGCTAGCACTACTAAAGTTTCCTTTGCATTGTGGGCTCTTGTCCCTCTTATTACTGCCATCTCTCAGACCGGAGGCCGACGACTCCATCTCATCTCCAGAAAAGCGCTGTGTTGACTTATGGAATAGCCCGATATCCACAAACAGCGAATCCAGTACAAATGAGATGGGAAAATGTTACCTCGGGTATAAGCTAGCAGGAGAAAAGCAACATACGCACGTACCTTGATGTTTCGCTCCCCACCTGACGGAAGATATAGCTGGCCACCTGCGTTCGTCATAAGACGAATGGGTCACCAACCTCCGAACCCAGCCGAACAGATCATATACTTGGCACGGCGTCCACGAAGTTGCTACAACAAGGGAAATAGAATTTTTATTTGGCCGATTTTCACCATAAACAAAATCTGAAAGAGCCACAAAGCGCCTCACTTACGTGCATGATTCCACCCTTCGGGGAATGGCAGAAACTCCACAGCAATAATATCTGTCGTCCGGACACGGACGAACAAACTGGCCGACTCTCGATCTCCGCCCTCCTCATCGTAGACAACAAAGGACGTGGGCGAATGACCCCTCAAGGTTAGCATGGCTCGATGATGAAAATACTGATATAGCCTGATGAGATGATCAAGCGTGAACCCAAGCCTGGCTTTCTCCACAAATAATCTCATCATCAACACCGTTCACCAAAACGACGAATTAATCTGCGCCAAAGTAACTCGATACTTCAAAAAAAAAATCAAGCACAACCCTATCAGGGGGGCCAAATGCAAAAGGGGATAGGTTCACACTCAAGAACCCAACAGCAGAGTCCGCGATGCCTTCACCTGGGGAAAACACTCGCAGTGTCATCCCCTCGCTCCATCCGCAATATCGCCTTGCCATCTCCAGGTGTTCCTCTCTTATCAAGGACTCCATCTCTAGAGCAAAATCCTTCGACTCCCGAGCATCGGTAACATCATTCTCCACCCTTTGCCATGGCGGTCCAGAAGTGATCGCCATGACTATGGCAAAACTGACAAAATAAAGCAAAGGCAAGCACTAATGCTTTTCGCACTTTAAAAAATAAGGATCCCTATGCCGAAATAGAAAAATAGGTACCCAAAAATAATGAAGTCTCGCAAAAAGGCCAAAGCCACCCCTCTTATATGCAAGAGGCAACGGCGAATCGCCTACTTGAGGTAAGCTCTAGGAAGCTAATGGCCTTGATATGAATCGACGAGCGGATACCTGACCCAGGGAACATCCTCCAACAGACGACAAGGCTCGAGGGACCACATAAATTATCTCCATGCTCGATGCAACATTTTACATTGGGAGCCTCCGGCCCAAGAAATAAGGTCACGATGAGCTCCAAAATGCCGCTACCAGATGCAAGGCAAGCGCTCGAGCTTGTGATCCACTCTCCAAAGAAGTAAACCCCAGAAGCCCTGATCACCAAATCTCCACGAGGGCCCAAAGAAGCACCCAAACATAGGCAAACTCGTCAAACGAAAGCCAACATTATACTCTCTGAAAACGTTATTTACATCAAAATCGACAGGGCCCACCGAGGCACCCGAATATGACCTTCATCCAGGGTAGCATTATCGAAGGCCCCAGAATTCAACGCGTGATATCCAAACAAATTAGCAGTCCCTGATAGCTCGACCTTATCTGGTCGGTTCTCCATCGATTTGAAGTACGACAAAAAGGTAGGGGAAGAGCCTTGTCAATCAGCTGGAGACCAGGACAAGCGATCATGGAATACTACGACGACCAATAAACAGAAGAAGTGATTCAAAAACCTCGAAGGGCGTAAGAACATACAAACATCAGAAGAGAAGCGGAAGTTTGCAAAATAAATTCTTATTTATGAAGGATTCAGTTACAAAACCCCCCGAAGAATCATTATGTAAAAGTTAGAAAAACCCACAAAGGGTCTCTCTATGGAAGTAAAGAAACAGAAGGGTACACATCGTAAATATCTGGGTCCTTGTTTGGACGGTCGACGATCCACCACAGCGCCAATACCTTCGAAAGCTGTCTCCCTCGAACGTGTGGCCTCAAGGAAGATGTTTCTCAGGGTGCGGGCCTTCCGCACTGATATCCACAAAAGTGGTAAGCCAAGGAGCAGGGAGGAATGGAAAAAATGCTATAGCTCCCCGGGGGTCGAGGACCCTCACTAACCAAGAGAACCTCGAAGAGGCTGAGGACTGACCAAACCCCAGGTCTTCTTGTACGGCTACATAAAATCCACTTCTTGGATTATTGAGTTGTGCAAGCTCCCGGATTGAAATAGAAATCCACGTCGAGCTAAGGTATAAAGGTGAGCAGTGGTGGATTATCCGAGCTCCCTTTTGAGTAGCGTTACATAACCCCAATAACTATCTACATAGGGAGGAAACCTACTTCCCTTCATCACCACCTCAGGCCAACGGCAATATCGGAACATCATGTTTATATTCAACAAAGGGAGGCCGCAGAAGGCCGCGACGCAATCTGAAGGAACTCCTCCAAATATCCTTGAGATAGAAAGCTTCAATTTTTGTGATCAAAGGTAAAATAAGATAATGAGAAGGAAGAAACAAAGCATGCCAATAGAAGTATTGAGATGGGAGAACACAATAGCAAAATGCCCTTATTTTAGGGGAAAAAAGACACGGTCATCGATGCTCTAGAAGATTGACCGGCAGATACAATTACTTCTTTCTTGAAAAAACGAATTAATAGTAATACTTTTGACTCGACAAATGGGAGCGATAAGGCATCGAGCAGGGATCTATGAGATATGACGTCTGCTACAAAAAATTGTGCCGCGATCCGAATCGCCAGCGTAATGTCGCCAGCAGGATCTCCAGGAGTTGAGTGTTAGAATTATTTCCCATCACTTCGGCAAGGGAAACACGGAGACTATCAGTACCAAGCAAAATCAGTAGATTTGATTTTTTGCTATCAAGACAATTCAGAAGCTTCTTCTCGAGACCACGAGGGTAGGATGCCACGATCGAGTTTTAGGCCTCAAGGCTCGTTGAAGTCTGACTCAAAGGAAACAAGGTCCGAGGTCGGAATAAAAAGGGAAGTCCCATTGAGGCTATGCCTGACGGGCTCGGCCTATCAAGATCCTACTGTGAGACCCTGCTCAAGCCGTCCCATCTATGTACTCTTGCAATCAATACACATGTACTAAACCGAGTCCCCTTGCCTATATAAGGGGGACTCACCCTACCTTGTAAGGGATTGATATTGCTCCACTTCTCCCCAAATGCAATAATATCTCTGTCTCTTTCTCTTTCTTCTAAATTGTCTATCTTCATCGACCTCGAGGTCGCTTTAGCACTTTATCGCTTTCTCGTTTGTTCTTCGTTACTTTGTTCAATAATGGTGCTATAGAGCCTTTCTTAGCTATATTTTTACCTTTTATCCCCTTCCCAACTACCCTCGATAGCCTGAGATAGGCTCGAATCTCAGCCCCGAGGTATCTACTGGCTGGATTCACGCCTGGGCAACAGCCCCTTACTGGTTCGATTACTGCTTTGCTTAACTCCATTTTTATCATTGTATCTCATGCTCTAGCACTAACTGAACTAACAAACTAACTCGAGAATAGATCACGTATTTTCAGAATCTCATTTACAAATTTAATTGTTGTTACCATTTTTACGGTAAACAAAATCACACATAGAGCAAGCAGGATGTAGACATGCTGGGTGAGACAGTAAAAAAACAATGTAGCTTGGACATACTAGTAAACAAATAGGATTCATGCAATTATCTCTAAGCAAGATGGGGCATGCTAAATAACAAACAGATCCTTATGGGTAAATATATTAGCCATAGCTTTTAACAGAACAAAACTCCAATCATTCTAAGTGATACAATAGTTAGGTAGTATAATCTAGGCATGCTGATTACATTTTTTAGCACATGACAGTATAATAGTAAATATAACTAGAAATCACAACTAATGAACTGCAGCAGCAAAGGAAACACATAGTTTTAGAATGGGAATTTAATCAGGACATAGCCAGCCTTGGCTTAGAGCCGGCTAGATTAGTGAGAATTTCAATTAACCAAAGAAAATAGAGAGCCTTTGAGAGAGTGAGAATATAGATGAACTAGTGTTGGTTTAGAGGTTAAAATAAAGAGAGTTTATATAGTAGCTCAAGATTAGATCAAATAAGGTAAAGCAATCAGCAATCAGTAATTAAGGAATTTCAGAATCAATTACACAAAGATTCATCATAGTTTTCTCCTTTAATTAAGAAAAAGCAACCAATGGTAATGATAGGAATAGGTTCAATTAGACCGAGCAAAGAAGTAAGAATTAGAGATCATATTAAGGAAAGGAGTTCAAATTAAAATAAAGAAATTCAGAATAGAGAGTCAAGGGTTAAATTAAGGAAAGAATCATGCAATGAGTCAACAAGTATCACAGACAATTTCAAATAAGGCAAGAAAGGAATAGTTGGGAAATAGATTGATAAATCAGGAATTCAAATCAACACTGATTAAAGGGTGAAAATATTGGTTTACCATGAATAGGCAAAAAATGAATATAGACACATAGAATCAGTAGAAAATTCGAGCAAAGAACCTTAGTAGAGGTGGATTGGGATAAAAATCACAAGACATAACTCAGAAACCAAACAAAAATATCGAAAAATTAGGGTTTTTAACATAAACGAGTTAAGGTTAGAGCAAACCATACGAAATCGTTTTAAACACATAAGAAATAGAAGATTAAACAATCAAAATTATTAAACGTTTTGGACAAAAAAAATCGAGAAACCCTAATTTAAGAAAAAAACGAAAAATCATTTGCAAATCATAAGGTTCTTGTAAAACTCATATAAAATAAGCTCGATCCATCTCAGATCTTGTACAAATCTGAGAAGTGCAAAGGTTAAAACTTAGGGTTTCGAGAATAACAATACAGAGGTAAAGAAGAAAGCTTAGAAATCCATAGACATAGGAAGATCTTACTCAAATCGAACCGAAACAGCCTGAAACAAGCGAGCAAAGACCAAAGGTGTAAGCAGACTAACTCTGATCCCTTGAGTATCCTGAAGATGATGATACCAGCATAGGAGAGGTTGTTAGAGGCCCGGAGATGGTGATAAACCACCATAAATAGCCATAGATGAGTGTTGGTGAGGGTGTATTAAGGTTTAGACTTGAGAGAAGAGGGGATTAGGTGACGACGGGGAGGGGTGTTAGAATGATTAGGGTTTGGGGGGCATAGGTTGTTTTATTTTATGAAGGGGGAATCTTAACCGTTGATCAAAATGATCAACGACCAGGATTTGGCAAGAAGTTGGTTGGGTAGATATTGGGTTTGGGCTTGGACTGATTTATAAGGGTTAACATTGGGCTAGTTAATAGGCTAGGTTTCAAATGAAAAGGGGATATTTATTAAATATGTAATTAATTGCTAAAATAATTTTTTAAAAAATGGTTAATATTACAAAAAATAATTTTCATGCATGGAAATATTTTAATATAATTACTTAATATTTAAAAAATATAAAATTCTATTTTTGGGTAAAATAATCTAATAATGGATGCAAAGGCTATAATTGCAAAGTAATTGCAATTGAATCCTAAAAATGCAAATGTGGCTATTTGTGAAATAATTGAAACTTAATACATATGCTAATGATAAAATTAAGCCACAAAATTTATCACAAAACTATTTTGTGATACAATCAGTGATTGTTTTATAAATAAAATAATGGGATAAATTAATTAATATATTTTAAAAATGAAGAAATTGTATAAAATACTAATTGATGCTAAAGCATAGTTTTGAAAATATTATGAAAAGAATTGGGTGTCAACATCATCTAGATACCATGTCTATGGGGCTTTAATCGATTACTTCTGTTGTAATATTACTCTGCCCACCTAGATAACATGCCTATAGGAATAAGCACGATAATCCGCATTCAAATACCAACTATTAGAGATCCTAGCTATTTTCAACTCGCTTAGAAAGCAATCCAATAAGATCAAACACGAGTAATTTTGAGTTTTCCAATGGGTTTCACTGCCTATTGCGCAAATCACTTAGAGATCATGTCTATAGGTTTCCATAACGTGTAATTTGTAATCTAAATAACTCGAATAGCAGCACTGCCCATGATATATTCTTAAACGGTGCGGTTATTTTGACCATGCCTATAGGTTTTAAACAATACCTCGATTCTGAAACTACTTACTGCATAATATGAAATATGTCTGCGTGCTTTTGTTGCTTATGTGTGGAGGCTAGATCGAGCCTTTTGTTGTATTTACATGAAGTCCTATTAGTTTTGAATGTTGCTTAGTTTGTCATTTTTTTAGCATCCTAAGTTGAGTCTAGAACCACCCAAATAGAGGTCCAAAGCCTCTTGGACCATAGGCATAGGATGGGTTGTGCACGCATAGGGTACGACTTAGAAATGAATTAGAATGCTTTTAAGTAAACAACTTCAACATAGTAATCAGGTAGCCGGAGATGATAGTTTGTGCCCGCTAAATAATATGAGCTACCCCAACCTAAAGAGTGTTGTGAAGTATTATTTATGTTGCACGGGGTGATCCTTTAAGCTTAAAAACTTATGACCCCCTTTTCTTTGTATACTTGTTATTTACATTTAGTCAATGTATTTGTATCCTTGTAATCATTTAAGACCTGTATCACCTCACACACGTTTTGATAAGATTATTCAACTTTAATATTTGGTTTTTGTTATTTGATAACCTGTCCTAATTACATAATCCACATAGTTTTAAAGTTTGACTGGAACCTACAGTTGTGGACATCAAAGAATGCCTAAAACCATCTCTTTGAGGTAATTTTAGTCTTTACCCTATATTTGGTGGTGTTGACTAGTCAAGCAGATTTATTTGCAAAAAGGTGCCCTGACGAAACTTAAAAATCATTAGGTGGAGACTTTTCTCTTTTAATACCCATTTAAAAGAGTTGTCATACGTCGAAACCCGCTTTCGCGAGAAAACAAGGTGTGACAGTACCAAGTGTTCGTGAGTTTAATTTCCAGAGGTGTTTCCTGGAGACCTACCGGGGATGTCACCTGACATGGATATTGACTTTTGTATTAATTTGTCTTCGGGCACTCAGCCCATTTCTATTCCGACATACTGTTTGGCCCCGCTAGAGTTGAGAGGATTGAAGGAGCAGTTATAAGATTTTCTTGATAAGGGCTTCATTAGACCTAGTGTCTCGCCCTAGGGGGTGCCTGTGTTGTTTTTAAAGGAGAAATATGGATCGATGAGGATGTGCATAGATTACTGATAATTGAACAAAGTCACCATCAAGAACAATTATCCATTGTCGAGGATTGATTACTTATTTGCTTAACTTTACGGTGCCAGGTTGTTTACAAAGATTGATTTGAGGTCTGGCTACCATCAGTTGAGGATTAGGGCATCCGATGTCCCTAAGACAAATTTTCGGACATGATATAGGCATTATGAATTTCTAGTAATGTTGTTTGGGTTGAAAAATGCCCCAACACCATTTATGGATTTGATGAACCGGGTGTTCAACCCTATTTGGATTCCTTGTGTTTATTTATGATATCTTGATCTACTCCTACAGTCGAGAGGATCATGAGCAACATCTTTGGATCGTACTTTAGACTTAGAGAGATAGCCAGTTATATGGTAAGTTTTAAAAATGCAAGTTTTGGTTAGACTCAGTCACTTTCTTGGGGCACGTTATATCAACAGATGGCATTCAATTGGATCTTAAGAAGATTTAGGCCATTCAAAACTAGCCTAGACATACTTTAGCTATAGAGATCCAAAGTTTCTTGGGTTTGGCGTGTTATTACCTTCGGGTTTTTGAGGGGTTTTCATCAATAGCATCCCTATTGACCAGGCTGACCCAGAAGAGTTTCCCATTTAGATGGTCAGATAAGTGTTAGGCAAGCTTTTAGAATCTCAAGACTTCTTTGACTACGACATCAGTATTGGTGTTGCCCATAGGTTCAGGATCTTATACAGTTTATCGTAATGCATCTTACATTGGACATGGTGTGGTATTGATGCAGGATAGCTGGCTAATTGCATATGAGTCGCGGTAGTTAAAGGTTAATAATAAGAACTTCCTTGTTCATGACTTGGAGTTGGCAACCATTGTTCATTTGCTAAAGATTTGGAGGCACTATCTATACGATGTGTAATGTGAGATATTCACAGATCATTGAAGTTTGCAGTACTTTTTCTAACAAAAGGAGATTAATTTAAGGCAGGGGAGGTGGTTGGATCTATCGAAAGACTATGATATCAACATATTATATCATCCCGAAAAGTCCAATTTTGTGGTTGATGCCTTGAGTAGAAAGGTAGGGAGTATGGGCAGCCTTGTGTACATTCGAGTCAGTGAGAGACCGCTTGCATTAGATGTTTAGGCTTTGGCCAATCAGTTCTTGAGGTTGGATGTTTTAGAGCTCACTCATGTTCTAGCTTTTACAATCGCTCGATCTTCCTTGTTTGAGCACATCAAAGGGCGGTAGTATGATGACCCTCTTTTGCTTGTTCTTAAGCATACAGTGCAGCACGGTGGTGCCAAGCAGGTTAGCATTCGATAAGAAGGAGTTTTGAGGATGCAGGGTCGTGTTTTTGTGCCTAATGTTGATGGACTTCGTGATTTGATTCTTGAGGAGGCCTATAACTCCCAGAATTCTATTCATTCGGGTGCTGCCAAGATGTATCAGGACTTGCAGCAGCATTATTAGTGGAGGAGCATGAAGAAAGATATAGTTGCATATGTAGCTTGGTGTCTAAACTGTCATCAAATTAAGTATGAGCATCAGAGACCTAGTGGTTTGCTTGAGAAGTTAGAGGTTGATGAATGGAAGTGGGAACGTATCACTATGAATTTCGTTGTTGGACTCCCACGAACTCAGAGGAAGTTCGATGCAGTTTTGGTCATTGTGATCAGGCTGACCAAGTCAACGCATTTCATTCCTATAGCAGTTACCTATTCTTCAGAACGGTTGGATGAGATCTATATCTGCAAGATCATTCGTCTTCATGCTATGACAGTTTATAACATTTCTGATCGAGGTACGCAGTTCTCCTCGCACTTCTAGAGTGTAGTACAGAGTGAGTTGGGAACGCTGGTTGAGTTGAGCACAACATATTATCCTCAGATAGATGGAAAGTCTGAGCGCATTATTTAGACATTAGAGGATATGCTCCGCGCTTGTGTTATAGACTTTAAAGGTTCTTGGAATCAGTTCTTGTCATTTCCAGAGTTTGCCTACAACAAAATCTAATAGTCAAGCATTCAGATGGCTTCCTATGAGGCATTATATGGGAAGCGCTGCCAATCTGCAGTTGGATGGTTCGAGTCGGGGGAGGCTCGGTTGTTGGGTACAGATTTAGTACAGGATACCTTTGATAGGTCAAGATTATTAAGGATCGACTTTGCACAGCTCAGTCTAGACAAAAGAATTATGCCGACCGTAGAGTTCGTGATGTTGCATTCATAGTCGGAGAGAGGGTATTGCTCTGGGTTTCACCCATGAAGGATGTGATGAGGTTCGGAATGATGGGCAAGTGGAGCCCTCGGTTTATCAGACCTTTTGAGATTCTTCAGATAGTGGGTGAGGTGGCTTACAAGCTTGCATTGCCACCTAGTTTATTAGCAATTCATCCGATGTTCCATGTGTCCATGCTATGGAAGTATCATGCTTATCCATCCCATGAGGAGGAGTCGGTTGTTATTCTAGCCCGGCAGGTTCGCCCTTTGGGGTCTAAGAGTTATCCATCAGTTCGAGTATATTGGAGAGGTCAGCCCGTCGTGGCAGTCACTTAGGAGTCCGATCCAGACATGCGAGGTAGATATCCACATCTTTTCACCACTCCAGGTACTTTTCCATGTCTATTCGAGAACGACGGATTATTTTATAGGTGGAAAATGTGATGACCCGATAGTTTATCTAGTATTCTACAACCTAATTCTATGTTTCGAAGCCTCAAATACCTTATTTTAGCCTTTCTTTTTTCGGAAAGCTTTTATGTTTAAAACTAACAAAATATGAAATTTTTACCTTAAAATTAATTTTAGTTGATTTGGTCAATGTTTTGAGCAAACGAACTTGGATCTATATCTTGATGGTCTCGCTAGATCCGTATCATGATTTGGGACTTGGGCGTATGCCCGTAATGAAATTTGGATGTCCCTAGCTTGAGTTATCGCTTTTTGTTGAAATATGAAAGTTTAAAGGCTTAATGACTTTGAACATTTGACCATTTTTTGACTTTATTGATACCGGGTTCGTATTTTGGTTCCGGAACCCGGTATAGGTCCATTACTACATTTGTGACATTCTTGTCTTTTGTGAGAAATGGAGTTGGTTTAACATGATTCAGATGTCCGGTTGTTAAAATAAAAGTTCATGAGTTTTCTTGATAAATTTCATTTGATTTGGTGTCCAATTCGTAGTTCTAGGTATTATTTTGGCAATTTGATCATGCGAGCAAGTTTGTATGATGTTTTGGACTTGTGTGCGTATTTGGTTTGGAGCTCTGAGGGCTCGGGTGAGTTTCGGGTAGACTAGGGAGTGGTTTGGACTTAGAAATCTCAACTGGTGTTCTTCAGTTTCTGGTGCTAGTCTTTGATCTCGCAATTGTGAGATTAGTGTTCGCGTTTGCGAATATTCCAAAATCGTGTCAGGCTCGCATTTGCGAGAAACTTCTTTGTATTTGCGAAGAGTGCCTATCAGCAAGGAGCGCAATTGCGATCATGAGGTCGCATTTACATGGAGACAAGAGTTCACATTTGTGAACATTTCATCAAAGCAGAGGTGCGTAGACTTCGCAATTGCGAGGTGTTTTTTGCATTTGTGGCGGTTCGCAAATGCGACATCAGCAACTGAACAAATAGTGGTTAGATGAGATTTTCTGTCATTCTTCAAATTTTCAAAACAAGAAAACCCTGGTGGTAATTTTCCAAGAACCATTTTCCCCAAATCATTGTTAAGTCATTCTAACCTATTGTCTTTCAATCTTTCATTATATTTTATAAGATTTCAACCTAAATCTAGTGTTTTCATTTTGGAAACGGGGGGTTTGGGTAGAATTAGGGATTTTTGTATTATTGGGATTTAGACCTCAAATTGAGGTCGTGATTCAAAACAAATTACATAACCGCGCACGGTGGTGAATGGGTAATCGTATTTTGGACCAAGCGAGCGAGTTGACTTTTGTTGATTTTTTCAATATTGACCTAAATTTGATCATTTGCAATCATGGGTAGTTCCTAAGGATTGGTTTGAATTGTTTGGTTGGTAATTTGCTAGATTTTGTTGGTTCGGATGCTTGTTGCAAAGGCAAAGTTGTGGTTAAGCTTTGAGTCGATCCTTGGAGTGCGGTAAATGTCGTGATTAACCTTGACTTAAGGGATTAGGATTTGTTAGCCTATTTGCTGCATGTTTAGGTGTTTGGTACAATGTATATGTGAGATGACAAGTACTTATACGTTGTTGTTGGGTTAAAGCATGCGGGTGGGACTTGTTCCTTGTAATTTATTGCCTGCTTTGATCATGGTGTCCATGCTTGGACTAGTTACTTATCAAATTGACCATTTTTTCCGTGTTTATGGGCTTTCTAGGATAATTGAGTATTGTTTCTAAAGTTGAGGTTGGTATTGTAGAACCATTTTGAAGTAAGGCTTGTTCTTGTTCATTCTATCTCCCTATTGTTAAATAATCATTGTTATATGGTAAGGGAGAGTGTTAATGCATGAAGGGTGATGCCATGTAGTATTTGAGTCTTAATTCATGAAGGGTGATGACGTGCCATAATTTGAGAGTTAATGCACGATGGGTGATGACGTGCCATATTTTGAGAGTTAATGCACGAAGGGTGATGTCGTATCGTATCTATTGATTTATGATCAAAGTGGGAGTAAAAGCACGAAGAGTGATGTTATGCAGTATTATTGTTCCATTGTGAGGTTGAGAGTAAAAGCACAAAAGGTGATGCCGTGTAGTTTTATTCATTGTGTTTATTCGTTTTATTGGTTAAAAGCATATTGATTGTTCTGATTAATATTTTGTTCTAATTATCGTATCTTGTACACCTTTCGCATGTCCCCTCTCAATAGTACATGTTTAGCCTTTATTTGTTGTTATCTTGTACGTATATTGTTATCTGCACATGTGTATTATGTGGGTGTCTTGTCATAGCTTTCTCACTATCTCATTGAGGTTAGGCTCGATACTTACGGAGTGCATAGGGTCGGTGGTACTCATACTACACATTGTACTTCTTGTGCAGATTTTAATACTGGTCCCAACTATCCATGAGGCATTTCAGCTCATAACCGCTTTTGGAGACTCGATGTAGATCTGCTGGCGTCCGCAGACCTTAAATTCACCTTGTATTTCCCATATTTTACTGTTCCTTTCATTCAAGACAGTTGTATTTACTTCAGACCCTATTTGTAGAGATTCTAGAAGCTCATGAATTGTGACTCCAGGTCTGGAGATATTATTGGCTTTTATATTATTCTGCACTCAGATTTAGTTTTATTTCGGCTTAATTGATTTTTTATTGGAATTGGTTAAAATTGGCTTAAAAATTCTCTAATGTTGGCTAGCCTATCAAGTGAAATATTAAGCGTCATTACGGTCCCGAAAATTGAAATTCCGGGCATTAACAAAAGTATTACCCATAGGGCAAGTCGGTGGCGACCCTTGTTAAACTTGAACTTCTGCCCATACGACAAACAGGGACAAAAATTCAAAGTCGTCCACTTTAAGGGCTATTTGTATACTTCACCCACTGAAACATCACAAGTAGAAATTGGGGTCCACTTCTTACTTTCTTTAATTACCCGGAAAGAGAAGTTAATTACTTATGTAGTCATTCAATATGGGGTAACAAAGTCATTTTTAAAGTTCTATAACAAAAAAATTATTTTACTATTGCTATATCACACCAAATATACTCCTAGCCGAGAAGTGTATTGTCGATAATAATAATAATATAATGATGTGGCGTATAATGTTTGCAGCCAAAGGATAAAAACTCTAAAACTCGAACATTTTCTTAGCCAATACAGGACTATCAACCAATGAACCCAACCCACCTTATATTGATTTTAGCCAAAATGACACAAGCATATATGGTTTGAAATTTATTCATCCGTTTTAGACTGATTGTGCGTATTTTATTATTCTGCTTAATACCCATACTAATATTATCACCCGCGCGAATGCACATACACTAACCATGTAATATATTTGAGTTATTTGAATTATATGTAAATAATATTGAAACTTAAACTTTTTTCTATTAGATATAGATAATCATAAGATAGTCAAATTTTCTTGATATAATTCTATTTTTTTTTTTGATACCATTCTCGCCGGTGTCATTGGATCCTAAAATTTATCGGGAAGCAAAATAATAACTCATATTTATGACAAAACAATCAAAGATTGAGACTATGAAGGTCTCTTCGGATACGACTTGACACTTTTAATACTACTTGAACTCTTATTTTGTATGTTGATATCATTCAAAATATATTTCTATTTTAAAATTTCAGTTTCTAAAATTTTATTTGTCAATAATAATTATTTTTATAATAATGTAAGTGAAAATATTATATTTAATTCAAAACTCACTTTAATCGGCTATCTAAAAATTTAAAAAATTCTTTAGCTAGTAAATTTCCTTTTTCCAATATGATTCCATTTTGATATTTGACATTAACCATGTTAAATATCCGAGTTATTTGAATGATATGTAAATAATCTTAAAATTTAAACCTTCTAGATAATCGTTATATATTACGAAACGGTACATGAAAAAAGACTAACATTTTCTCAAATCTCGTCGTGATAATTTTATTTTTGCACCATTGTCATTGGTGTCATTGGAACAAAAAATAGCCAAAAAGTAAAATAATAACTCGTATTTATGTTAAAGAACAAAGTTTGACACGATATGAGCGATTCTTTAGTTACTACATGACTCTTTTACTACGAATTGAACTCTTATTTGGTACTTCCTTCGATCCACAATAAGTGACCAATTTGCTTTGAGCACACCCATTAAGGAAATGGTAAATTCTAGACAAAATTAGTTAGTATGACTAAACTACCCTTAATTAAATATTGATGCATGATTAATGTGAGGAGTAAAAGACTTTTTAGAGATACTTACATGAGGGTGATTTTGAAAAAATAAATTGAATTGTTTCTTGGTTATATAAATGGACACTTATTTTGGATTAAAATAAAAAAGTAAATTGGTCACTTATTGTGAACCAGAGGGACTATGTCGTTATTTTTTTCAACTCATTATATTTTTAGAGTTATGGGTTCATATCTACTATTTTTATAATTTTAAGGATTACTTACATATAAATGTTTGCTCTACGTGAAAAGTTGTGGGTTCAGTTGAATGTCGTCAACACTCTACACCTGCCTATTCCGATATATATATATATATATTCATTGAATCATTAAATGTTAAATTAGTTGACTGTTATTATATAACATTGCATGCATTGTCTTCGAACTGCCAAGTAGTTTTTTTTCGACACCATACATGACTTAACCTCAATGCAAACTACTAAAATTGCATTTATATTCAAATTTAGATATCATATCAGTTTGTTAATAATAGTGATTTTTTAAAAATGACGCACAATGTAAATAAAAAAATAATATTCTAATATATCCTTATCCTATAATATATGTATTTGAGTTAAAAAAAAATATTTAAATCGATGATATAAACTTCAAATTTTTGTATGCTTAATATAGATGAAACAGAAAAAGAAATTCGTTGTCATCTCTTATTTCTGAGTTTTACATTTTTTTCTACATTTATTTTGTTTTATATTATTATTTTATGTCTTTTTTTATATAAAAATATATTTATTTCTCTATAAAAGGACGAGTTTAAATAGAAATATTCTACATAAGAACTTTATTTATATATTTAGTCTTAGTTGAAATTCTTCCATATTTTACTTTTGGTTTCATCTAATCAACCTAATATCACGAACCGTATTTTTCACCCTCGGGAGTCGTGGTGGCGCCTACTCGTAGAAGCTAGGCAAGCCGCGAAATATAGAAATCACTAATTGTTCTATTTTATCCCTTTTAAACAATTTAAATTAACAGGTAACCAATATTGAAATATTAACGGTAAATGAAAATCAAGCGGAAGACTTAATCTGATAGAATAACTAAAACAAGCACAACACTGCCAACATACATCTCTACCCGAAATCTGGTGTCACAATATCACAGACGGACTAGGATTACTACAACAATGCCTGAAAGAAATACAATCTGTCTCGAAATCAAATGAAAACAGAGTACGTGATGAGATAGAAGAGAACGTCGGGCCTGCGGACGCCAGCAGGACTACCTCGGGATCTCTAGCTGGACTGAAGGCAGCCTCCTCAAGTGTTACTATCCAAAAAGTGCTCTGAGATCTGCACATAGTACAGAGTGTAGCATTAGCACAACCGACTCGATGTGCTATTAAGTGCCTGGCCTAACCCCGACGAAGTAGTGACAAGGCTAAGACCAGACTCTAGATAAACCTATGTAGTTATATAATATGGAGTGGAAAATAAAACAGAAATAAACAAATGAAGATAGGATGAGGTACATCCTGTGGGAAAATATCAAGTCCAGCAGTAATTTAAGAGAAATATAAGAGAACAATTTATGATCTACAATAATCAATAATAACACTGTTGCGACGCGTAACCTGATCCTTATCATTTATCACTGTTGTGTCATGCAACCCGATACAACTGTATCATTGTTGTGGCATGCAATAAGATCCATTTATATCACTATTCCGGCGTGCAACCCGATCCATTTATATCATTATTGTGGCGTGCAACCCGATCCTGTTATATCACTGTTGCGACGTGCAACCCAATCCATTTATATTATTGTTGCGGCATGCAACCCGATCCAAATATAAAATCAACAACATTCATAACAAGTGTCCCGAAAAGGGATCAATAAAAAACTACACTATCCCGGCAAGGGAATCAGCAGTATAAGTAAATACGTCGCGACATGGGAGAAACAGTTATAACCAATCTTGTTACAACGTCTAGCTACCTCAGCTAATACCAATACTCAATCATAAGTAATTTCCACGAGAACAATCTAAATCCTTGCTCAATACCTAGAATCATCAATTTAAGCATCCGTATTATCATATAAGCACACAATAAATTGTCATTTAAGACTCACGGTCATGCTCGACACCAACGTATAGATACTCGTCACCATGCCTATACGTTGTACTCAATAAGAAGCAAATAACAAATACGACAACTCTTAATCCTTCAAGCTAAGGTTAGACCGAACACTAACCTCGAACTTCCACGGCCAACTCAAGCCTCAAACACTGCTTTCCCTTTTGAATTTGGCTCCAAATCATTCGTATCTAGAGATAATCGATTTAATAGCATCAATAAACGCTAAACAAACCAATTCCAATGCTTAATTATAGCTTTCTCATCATTCTTCCCAAAAAGTCAAAAATTGACCACGTGCCTGCTTGGTCAAAATACGAGGTTCAGAAAAAAACCCGATTATCCATTCACCCACAAGCCCGAATATATAATTTATTTTGAAATCCGACCGCAAAACGAGGTTAAATTCCCAAATAATCAAAAAGCCCTAACTCTACCCAAATCCCTAATTTTCTACCCTTAATCTCATGTTTTAGGCCTAGAAATCTAGTGGGTGTTCATAAAAATGGAAGAAAATGAGCTTAGAATTATATACCTTTGAAGCTATGGTGAAGTTCCTCTTCAAAACTCGCCCAAGAGGTCTGGAGAAGATGAAGTTTATGAAAAATGGTGGAAATCTTGTAATACATTCTGATTTTGAACTGAAAACAACTGGGCGGATTTTTGGTCTATGCGTTCACGATAGGCTCAACGCCTTCGCGATGAATTAAACCTGAGTGACCTTCGTGTTCGCGGAGCACTACCTCCTCGAGCCTTTGTGTTCGCGTGCAGGTGGTCGCGTTCACGTAGGGTGTAATACCCCTCCCCCTGCCCAGGCTCATAAGCCTTCGCATTCACGATACCAGGCCCGCGTTCGCGAAGGGAAGACCCCTCAAAGCTTTGCGTTCGCGACCTGGATCTCGCGTTCGCGTAGAAGGAAATTTCCTTCAGCATGAATAACTCATCGCGTTCGCGAGGGGCCTCCCGCGAACGCAAAGAAGAAAATGGCAAAACACCAAAAACTGAAAAACCTGCCAATTTTTATGAGTTCAAAACCTTTCGAAACTCACCCGAGCCCTCGGGGCTCAAAACCAAACATACGTACTAACTCAAAAATATCATATGAACTTATCCCTGCGATCAAATCGCCAAAATAACCTCTTAAATAACGAATTAAACCTCAAAATCAATTAAATTTATCCAAACTTCTTTAAACATAAAATTTTGCATTTAAGGTCCGTATCACATCAAATAAACCCTGTTTCTTATCAAACTTTACTGAAAACTCATATAAACCATATTGAACCTGTACCGGGATCCGGAACCATAATACGGGCTCGATACCACAGATTTCACATACTTTCAAAAAAAGCGTTATATTTTTCAGAGAACAATTTCTTCTAAAAATTCATTTCTCGAACTTGGAACCTCGAAATTCGATTTCAGGCATACGCCCAAGTCCTATATTTTCCACCGGCCCTCCGGGATCGTCAAATTACGGGTCCGGGCCCGTTTACCAAAAATATTGACTGAAGTTAATTTAAATGCATTTTATGTCTAAATTTTAACATTTTCACCGATTTTACACATAATAGTTTTCTGGCTACGCTCCCGGACTGCGCACGCAAATTGAGGTGAAGCTGCGAGAGGTGTTTTTATGGCCTCGAAATGCAGAATTCACTTTAAAAACAAGGTCATCACATTCTCCACCTCTAAAACAACCGTTCGTCCTAGAAAGGATATAAGAAGGAAGTACCTGAGTCAGGGAAAAGATGGAGATAATGGCTCCGCATATCGGACTCGGACTCCCAGGTCGATGCCTCTATAGGCTGACCTCTCCACTGATAACGCACAGAGGGAAAACTCTTCCACCTCAACTAACGATCCTGCCAGTCTAGAATAGCTACTGGCTCCTCCTCATAAGACAAGTCTTGTCTAACTGGACAGTGCTGAAATCTAACACGTAGGATGGATCGCCGTGATATTTTTGAAGCATGGACACATGAAATACTGGAAACATGGTTGATAAGCTCAGCAACAATGCAAGTCTATAATCTACCTCTCCCACTCGATCAAGAATCTGAAACGGGCCAATGAACATAGGGATAAGCTTGCCCTTCTTCCCAAATCTCATCACGCCCTTCATTGGCGACACTCGAAGCAATACCTTGCGGTCACCATAACTCTTTTTCCTGGACTTAGCTATACGAAGCCTATCCTGAATGATCCTGACCTTTTCCAAGGCATCCTTAACCAGATTCGTACCCAACAACCGAGCCTCCCCTGGTTCAAACCATCCAACCGAAGATCGATACCTCCTACCATATAAAGCATCGTAATGAGCCATCTAGATACTCGACTAGTAGCTATTGTTGTAGGCAAACTCTCTAAAGGAAAAAACTTATCCCACGGGCCTCCAAAGTCAGTGACATAACCTCGGAGCATATCCTCCAAAATTTGAATAGTACGCTCGGACTGCCCGTCTGTCTGAGGATGAAATGATGTGCTCGACTCAACCCATGTGCCCAACTCTCACTGAACTGCTCTCCAAAAATGTGAGGTAAATTGCGTACCTCGATCCGAAATAATATACTTGGTCACCCCATGAACACGAACAATCTCCTGGATATAGTTCTCAACTAACCTCTCGGAAGAATAGGAAACTGTCACAAGAATGAAATGCGCTAACTTGGTTAGCCTATCAATAATAACCCACACTGCATCGAACTTCCTCTGAGTCCGTGGGAGTCTAACAACTAAGTCCATAGTGATCTGCTCCCACTTTCACTCAGGAATCTCAATCTTCTGGAACAAACCACCAGGCCTCTGATGCTCATACTTAGCCTGCTGGCAATTCAAACACTGCGCCACATATGCAATGATATCCTTCATCATTCTCCGCCACAAATAATGTTGCCGCAAATCCTTATACATCTTTACCGCGCCCGAACGAATAGAGTACCGGGAGCTATGGGCCTCCTTTAAAATTAACTCTCGAAGTTCATCCACATTAGGCACACAAATTCGACCCTGCAATCTCAAAACTCCATCATCACCTAAGGTAACATACTTGGCACCTCTGTGCTGCACCGTGTGTCTAAGGACACACAAATGGGGATCATCATACTGTCGATCATGGATAAGCTCCAATAAAGATGGGGATGATCATATTGTCGATCACGCATATGCTCTGATAAATAAGAACGAGCGACCGTGCAAGCTAACACACGACTGGGCTCAGAAACATCCAGCCTCACGAACTGATTGGCCAAAGCTTGAACATCAAAAGAAAGCGGTCTCTCATCGTCCGGAATATAAGCAAGACTGCCCATACTAGCTGACTTCCTACTCAAGGCATCGGCCACTACATTGGCCTTTCCCAGATGATATAAGATGGTGATATCATAGTCTTTCAACAACTTCAACCACCTTCTCTGCCTCAAATTCAACTCCTTCTTCTTGAACAAATACTGCAAGCTCTTGTGATCCGTGAACACCTCACATGCCACGCCATACAGATAATGCCTCCAAAACTTCAACGCATGAACAATGGCTGCTCACTCCAAAACATGAACCAGATAGTTCTTCCCATGAATCTTCAACTGCCACGAAGCATAATCAATGATCTTATCATCCTGCATCAACAATGTACCAAGCCCAATACGAGATGCATCACAATAAACTATATATCGGGCAAAACCAATATCGGTGTCATAGTCAAAGATTTATTGAGCTTCTAAAAGATCGCCTTACACTCGTCCGACCATCTGAATTGGGCACCTTTTTGGGTCAACCTGGTACTTAGGGCTGCGATAGATAAAAACCCCTCCACAAACCGACGATAGTAGCCTTCCAACTCCAGAAACTCTGAATCTTTGTAGCTGATGCTGGTCTAGGCCAGTTTTTGACTGCCTCAATCTTTGTCGGATCAACCTGAATACCCTCTAATCATACAGCATGACATACAAATGCAACTGAACTCAACCAAAACTCACACTTTGAAAACTTAGTATACAACTTACTATCCCTCAAAGTCTGAAGAACAACTCGAAAGTGCTGCTCGTGCTCCAACCGGCTGTGGGAATATATCAAAATATCATCAATGAAGACTATCACGAACGAATCCAAATAAGGCCTGAAAACTCAGTTCATCAAATACATAAAAGTTGCTGAGGCATTTTTCAACCCGAATGACATCACTAAGAAGTCATAATGCCCGTACCGAGTATAGAAAGCTGTTTTAGGGACATTAGATGCCCTAATCCTCAACTGATGGTAGCCGAATCTCAAGTCAATCTTTGAAAATACCTTGGCACCCTGAAGCTGATCAAACAAATCATCAATCCTCGATAGCGGATACTTATTCTTGATCGTAGCCTTGTTCAATTGCTGGTAATTCATACACATTCTCATCGACCCATCCTTCTTCTTAGGAAACAACACCGGTGCACCCCAAGGCGAGACACTATGCCTAATGAAATCCTTCTCAAGCAAGTCTTGCAATTGTTCCTTAAACTCTTTCAACTCAGGAGGGGCCATACGATACGGTGGGATAGAAATGAGTTGATTGCCCGAAGCCAAATCAATGTAAAAGTCCATATCCCTATCGGGTGGCATGCCCGGCCAGTCTGAAGGAAATACCTCAGGAAACTCCCGAGCAATGGGCACAAAATCAATAGAAGGGACCTCAGGACTAGAATGGCGAACATAAGCCAAATAGGCCAAACAACTCTTCTCAAACATACGCCTTGCCTTTACATAAGCGATAACACTATAGGTAGAATGACCAGGAGTCCATCTCCCCTCTAAAAGAGGCAAACCCAGTAAGGCTATGGTTACAGTCTTGGCATGATAGTCCAAGATAGCGTGGCAAGGTGATAACCAGTCCATCCTTAATATAACATCAAAATCAACCATGTCCAGAAGCAACAAATCTACACGAGTCTCAAGACTCCCAATCAATACAATACAAAAATTATGGACTTGCTCTACCACAATAGAGTCACCCATCGGTGTAGACACATATACAGGGGCACTCAAGGAATCATTAGGCATGACCAGATACAGTGAAAAATAAGATGACACATAGGAGTAGGTAGACCCTGGATCAAATAGAACTCAATAATCTCTGCCACAAACCAGAACAGTACCTATGATAACTACATCAGAAGCCTCAGCCTCATGCCTGGATGGAAGAGCATAACATCGGGGCTGGGGCTTACCACCCTAGACTACATATATGGGACAACCTACAGCTTGCTGGCCTCCACCTCTAGCGATCTAAGCTCCACCTCTAGCACCTCTACCTCCACCTTTAGCACCTCTACCGCCACTTTTAGCTAGCCGGACGGGCTGTGGAACACCTGGTGCCTGAACAATAGCACAATAACCCTACTGCTGTGACTAAATTCACACCAATCTTTAACAAGCCCTCCGGATATTACCATACTCACGACACTCATAGCCTCCACCTGAGTGTTGCAACTGAGGAAATTCAGACTGGACCCTGGTGACCTGAATGGCCACCCCGAAAACTCTAGAGCGGCGGTGCACTGATAAGAGCTGGTGGTGCACTATAGGACTGCTGATCAGAATACTGTATATGAGAACTACGACCACCTGAAGAACTGTGAAAAACCTAAAGTGCTGACTGAAAGGGCCTAGGACTACCCCGAAAACTCTGGAGAGGCGGTGCACTGATAGGAGCTGGTGGTGCACTGTAGGACTGCTGATCAGAATATTGCATAAGAGAACCACGGCCACCTGAAGCATCGTGAGAAATCTGAAGTGCTGACTGAAGGTTCATAGGAGGATGGCCTCGACCATACGAATCCCTGCCTCTAGATGAGGCATCAAAGAATTTGCCTGAATGACGAGGCCTCTTGTCCGGCCCATAATTGCCTCATTGTGACAGAACCATCTCCACTCTCCTGGCCACATTGGCCTCCTCCTAGAAAGTAATCTCACTCCCAGTCTCCCTAGCCATCTAAAGTCGAATCAGCTGAATAAGCCCCTCAATGAACCTTCTCACCCTTTCTCTCTCAGTGGGAAGTATGACAGGAGCATGATGAGACAAGTCGATGAATATGGTCTCATACTGAGTAACAGTCATAGAACCCTGCTGGAGATGCTCAAACTGCCTCCGATATGCCTCTCTCTAAGTTATGGGGAGAAAATTCTCCATAAATAGCTGAGTAAACTACTCCCAAGTCAAAGTTGGTGATCCGGCTGGTCTAGCCAAGCAATAATCTCTCCACCAAGTCTTGGCGGATCCAGATAAGCGAAATGTAGCAAAATCGACCCCATTGGTCTCCACTATCCCCATGTTCCTGAAAACCTCATGACAGCTGTCTAGATAATCCTGGGATCCTCAGAAGATGCACAGCTGAAAGTAGTAGTGAAGAGCTTGGTGAACCTATCTAATCTCCACATAGCATCGACAGACATAGCTGCTCCATCACAGGTCTGAGCAATCACACCTGGCTGAACTAGTCCAACTGGCTGAGCTGTTGGTGTCTGAAACTGGAGAGCTATCTTCTCCAGAGTGTGATTAGCAGGAGTCTAGGCTCCTCCTCCAGCCTGATAGACAGATGGTGCTACAGAAAGCAAGCCTACCCGGGTGACACTCCCCATAAGGTCCACTAGACGGAATAGTGCATCCTGGAGTACTGAGTAGCAATAAACCCCTCTTAGACCTGAGCTAGGCCCACCAGCACTACCTGGGTCGGAACCTCATCATCAAAGTCAACCCGAGTCTCCGCCGCTGGTGCTACTGCTCTGGGCTGAGCTCTGCCCCTGCCTCGGCCTCTAGCACGACCTCGGCCCCGTCCTCTGCCCTTCGTGGGAGCTGCTGCTGGGGGCTCGGGCTACTGATCGGTAGATAAGAAAGAGCGTGTTCTATCCATCTACATAAGAAAAGATTAGAAATTCAATTAGCATTGAGAAAGAAAACCGAACGACAAGAAAGATCAAATATGAAGTTTTTCCTAACTCTGTAGTCTCTAGGGGTAAATAGAAACGTCTCTGTACTGATACCTCAGACTCTACTAAGCTTGTCCGTGGACTGTGAGATGCATGTAACCTAGAGCTCTAATACCAACTTGTCACGACACGAATTTCCCACCCTCAAGAGTCGTGACGGAGCCTACGCGTAAAAGCTAGGTAGGCCGCGAAATATAGAAATCACTAACTCTTCTATTTTAATCCTTTTTAACAATTTAAATTAACAGGTAACCAACATTGAAATATTAATGGTAAATGAAAATCAAGTGCAAGACTTAATCTGATAGAACAACTAAAACCAGTACGACACTGCCAACATACGTCTCTACCCGAAATCTGGTGTAACAATATCACAGACGGACTATGATTACTACAACAATGTCTGAAAGAAATACAATCTGTCTCGAAATCAAATGAAAATAGAGTATGTAATAATATAGAAGAGAACGCCGGGCCTACGGACACCTGCAGGACTACCTCGGGACCTCTAGCTGGACTGAAGGCAGCCTCCCTGACTGTTATTGTCCAAAAGCTGCTCCGGGATCTGCACATAGTGCAGACTGTAGCATCAGCACATCCGACCCCATGTGCTGATAAGTGCCTGGCCTAACCTAGGTGAAGTAGTGACAAGGCTACGACCATACTGTAGATAAATTTGTGCAGTTATATAATATGGAGTGGAAAATAAAACAGAAATAAACAAATAAAGATGGGAGGGGGACATGCTACAGGGAAATATCAAGTCCAGTAGTAATTTGAGTGAAATATAAGGGAACAATTTAAGATCTAGAACAATCAATAATAATACTGTTGCGGCACGCAACCCGATCCCTATCATTTATCGCTGTTGCAGTGTGCAACCCGATCCAACTGTATCATTGTTTCGGCATGAAGCCCAATTCATTTATATCATTGTTGTGATGTGCAACCCGATCCATTTATATCATTGTTGCGGCGTATAACCTGATCCAGTTATATCATTGTTGCAGCATGCAACCTGATCCATTTATATTCTTTTTTGCGGCGTGAAACCTGATCCAAATATAACAATGTTGTGGCGCACAACCCGATCCAAATATACAATAAACAACATTCATAACAAGAGTCCCAGAAAGGGATCAATAAAGAAATATACTATCTCGGCAAGAGAATCTGCAGTATAAGTAAATACGTCTTGGCAAGGGAGAAACGTCTATAACCAATCTTCTTCCAACATCTAGCAACCTCAGCTAACACCAATACTCAATTATAAGTAATTTCCACTAGAACAATCTAAATGCTTGCTTAATACCGAGAATCATCAATTTAAGAATCTGTAGTATCATTTAAGCACACAACAAATTGCCATTTAAGACTCACGGTCATGCTCGACACCAACGTATAGATACTCATCACCATGCCTATGCTTTGTACTCAATAAGAAGCAAATAGCAAATAGGACACAACTCCTAATCCCTCGAGCTAAGGTTAGACCAAACACTTAACTTGAACTTCCACGGCCAACTAAAGCCTCAAACACCGCTCTCCCTTTTGAATTTGGTTCCAAATTAATCGTATCTAGACACAATCGACTTAATAACATCAATAAATGCTAAACAATCCAATTCCAATGCTTAATTATAGCTTTCCCATCATTCTTTCCAAAAAGTCAAAAATTAACCCCGAGCCCACTTGGTCAAAATACGAGGTTCGGACCAAAATCTGATAATCCATTCACCCACAAGTCCGAATATATAATTTGTTTTGAAATCCGACCCCAAAACGAGGTCAAATTCCCAAATAATCAAAAAGCCCTAACTCTACCCAAAACCCTAATTTTCTACCCCTAATCTCATGTTTTAAGCCTATAAATCTAATGGGTGTTGATAAAAATAGAAGAAAACGAGCTTAGGATTACATACATATGAAGCTATGGTGAAGTTCCTCTTCAAAAATCGCTCAAGAGGTGTGGAGAAGTTGAAGTTTATGAAAAAATGGTGGAATTCCCGTACTACATTCTATTTTTGAACTTAAAATAACTTGGCGGATTTTTGGTCTATGCATTCGCGACAGGCTCATCGCGTTCGCGATGAATTAAGCCTGAGTGACCTTTGTGTTCGCAGAGCACTAATTCCTCAAACCTTCACGTTTGCATCCAGGTGGTCGCGTTCACGTAGGGTATAATACCCCTCCCCCTGCCCAGGCTTATAAGCCTTTGTGTTCGCGATACCAGGCCCGCGTTCGCGAAGGGAAGACCCATCAAAGCTTCACGTTCGCGACCTGGGTCGCGCGTTTGCGTAGAAGGAAATTTCCTTCAGCATGAATAACTCATCGCATTCGCGAGTGACCTCCTATGAACGTGAAGAAGAAAATGCCAGAACTCCAGAAACTGAGAAACTTGCAACTTTTTATGAGTTTAAAATCTTTCGAAACTCACCCGAGCCCTCGGGGCTCCAAACCAAACATACATACTAACTCAAAACATCATATGAACTTAACCGTGTGATCAATTCGCCAAAATAACGAATTAAACCTCAAAATCAATGAAATTCTGCAAAACTTCTTTAAACATCAAAATTTTCATTTAAGGTCCGAATCACATCAAATGAACCCCGTTTCTTATCAAACTTTACCGACAACTCATATAAATTATATTGAACCTATACTAGGCTCCGGAACCATAATATAGGCCCAATACCATAGATTTTACATAATATTTCACTTTCAAAAAAACTTTTATATTTTTTAGAAAACAGTTTCTTCTAAAAATTTATTTTACGGACTTGGGACCTCGAAATTCAATTCCGGGCATACGCCCAAGTCACATATTTTTTCACGGACCCTCTGAGATCGTCAAATCACGAGTCCGAGTCCGTTTACCCAAAATATTGATCGAAGTCAACTTAAATGCATTTTAAGTCAAAATTTTGACATTTTCACAGATTTTTCACCTAATAGCTTTTCAGCTACGCACCCGGACTGCGCATGCAAATCAAGGTGAAGCTTAAAGAGGCTTTTTAAGGCCTCGAAATATAGAATTTATTTTAAAAACTAGGTCATCACACCTAAATAAGTGATCGCCTTATCACTTAAATGAAAAAATTAAAGAATGTATAATTTATATATAATTCATATATAATATGCGTATAATCGTGTGTTACAAGTATATCATCTATCGATATTAGCTATAAAATGTAAAGAATAAATATGGCTGAATATTTATGCAAATATTCCATAAGATTTCAGTTTCTTGATTTTATCCATGATATGACTTCTATTATAATAATAAAAAAACTCTACTAAAATTCAAAAATATCTTATCTTTTTATTTTTAAAATTAAATATATTTAAAAAATAATCCCATTTTGAAATAATTTATTTACATTTAAAAAACATGTAATACTATTTTTTTAAATATACTTTTTATTACACTTGAAATATTTTATAGAAACTATCAATTAGAAACCAATGTCCCTCTAGTTGTATTCGAGAAAATAACTTTTCACATAATCTACTGATTCAAAACTGATTGTAACAACTCGAATGGTCGTTTTACTTTTTAGAACCATGTTCGCCTAGATAAGTCTTCCTGTACTTGTTTTTACTGATTTATGACTTGCAGAAATGGTTGTTCAGGATTTGGAAGAGTTATGGTTGAAATCAAAACACTTGGTTCCTTAAGGCTAGCTTAAAAGGCCAAGTTTGACTTCGGTCAATATTTTGAGTAAACGAACTCGGAATCCAAATTTGAAGATTCCAACAGGTTTGTATGATGATTACGGACATGGGCGCACGTCCGGATCAGGTTTTGGATGACCCGATAGTGCTTTGGTGCCTAATAGTGAAAGTTAATTCCTTAAGGATTTTGAGGTTCTTAAATATTTTGTTTGGGGCGGCTTTTTGTGTTATCGAGGTCCAGACGGAGTTATGAGATCGGGAATAGTTTCGTATTTCAATTTAAGACTTGCACGTTCTTGATATTTTGGAGTGAGGTGAGTCTCCTTTCTAACCTTGTAAGAGGGAATTGTCCCCATAGGTGATTTAACTGATTATGTGCTCCTTATTGTGGGGGCTACGTACGCATGAGGTGACGAGAGTCCGTGCGTAGCTACTATTATATTAATTATTTGGGTAGTTTAGGACCCGTATCATGCCATATTTGCAAATGTTTATACCCTTTTATGTTAATGAGATCACTTAGGACATGTTAGTAATTGAAAATAAATATATGTCGACGTATGCACGTACTTGAGAACTTGTATGATTTATTTGACTATGAATGTGACTTTATGTGATTTCTTGATGAAAACTGATATTTGTGGATCAGACCGATCGCCTCGGTAGAAATAGATACATCAATGGTTCGCGTCATTCGACCCTCTAGCAGTGCACAATTTCTTTTATGTTGGACCGGACCGTACGACCTTGGCATAATGTGCACATGATATTTATGTGAAATCTTATTCATGACTTACTCTGTTAAATGCCTTGAAGTGAAATTATTATAAGACATGACTGAAATTGGTGTATTGTTCTCTAAAAACTCTGAGCTTGCTATTATGTCCAATTTATCCATCCTAAGCATAATCTTTAATCATTATTGGTATTTACCTTAGTACTCAAGTCGACCATTCGTCATTACTTCTTCGAGGTTAGACTGGATACTTACTGTGTACATGTTGTTTATGTACTCATACTACACTTCTGTACTTAATTGTACAAGATCTGAGGCAGTTACATCTGGCTACCAGTCTGGTGCGCATTCTTGATAGTTGGCCGAGATTCCACGGTGAGCTGCTCCCTTCCTATGACGTTCAGCAGTATGATGGAGTCTCTCTTTGTTTTTGACTGTCTATTCTAGTTTAGGCAGTAGGGTTGTCACGAACCGGATTTTCTACCCTCGGAAGTCGTGATGGTCCTTACTCGTGGAAGCTAGGGAAGTCAAATATTGTAAAAGCATTACCTTCCTTTTTCTTAAACATGTTCAACAATTTAAAATAATAAGTGATTAAATAGCATAATAAATTAAGTAACCAGAATGCGAAAGATAAAAAACTTAATAATTCAACCAAACACTGCTACATAATCTGAAGTACAATACTACCAAGAATTTGGTGTCACAAGTCAAAGAATAACTAAGAATGCTACAAATAAGGTATGAATGGAAATACATAAGTCTGTCTCTGAATAAGTAAGAACAGAAAGAGAAAAGATAGGAGGAGACGCCAAGGCCCGCGGACGTTTGTAGGAATACCTCGGGTTGCCTCAATGGACTAAAAACAACAACCTCACTGCGGTCCAAAAGTTCTGGTATCAGTATCTGCACACAGTGCGGAGTGTAGTATCAGCACAATCGACCCCATGTGATGGTAAGTGCCTAGCCTAACCTCGGCGAAGTAGTGATGAGGCTAGGACCAAGCTATCAAATAATCATGTGCAGTTAATCATATACAGCGGAAATAGAAGCAGATAATTACATCTAAAGTTGGGCGGGGGAACATGCTGCGGGGAGTAACAGGTAACGACAGAGTAACAGTAGAGAAATGTAAGGAACGCAATAAATCAATTACCAGCAAAAGACAAGAAAATAAGAAGAACAAGTACATATGTAATACCGTTGCTGGAGTGCAATCCGATCCCATTTCATATAGTACCGTTGAAGGCGTGTAACCCGCTCCCATTTCATATAGTACCATTGCAAGTGTGCAACCCGTTTCTATTTCATATATTACCGTTGCAAGCGTGCAATCCGCTCCCATTTCATGTATTACCGTTGCAGGCGTGGAACTCGCTCCCATTTCATTTATTACCGTTACAGGCTTGCGGCCCACTACCATTTCATATATTATCGTTGCAGGCGTGCTACCCGCTCCCATTACATTTATCATCACCAATCATAAAAGAATCCCGGCAAGGGAACAATAATTTTACAACAATATCCCGGCAAGGGAATAATAATATCACAATAACATACCGGTAAGGGAACAATAATATAATAATAACATCTCAGCAAGGGAACAATAATATCACAATAACATCTCGACAAGGGAACAACAATAAAATTCTCATATGAAGCACGAATAAACCACAACGGAGTCACAAGAATTACAATATAAGACTCACGGGCTTGCTTGACACCAACGTATAAATACTCGTCAACATGCCTATAGGTCGTACTCCCCAATTAACACATAGCAAATAAGACACAATTCCTAATCCCTCAAACTAATGTTAGACCAAACACTTACCGCGATATCGCGAATACAATTCAAGCCTCAACTATCGCTTTACCTCTTGATTTCATAACCAATTCGCTCGTATCTAGCTACAAGTTATTTACCTATATTAATAAATATTAAATAAATCAATTCTAATGCATGAAAATAAGTTGTCCTTATTTGATAATTGCTTCCATCAAGAGATCATGTATAAGCGCTTCCCGTGTTTCACACAAAACCTCTGTTACCCACAACCGTGTAAAATGCTGAAAAACAAAGAAAGCAAGTTCCATATATTCTACATAATACAAGTAGCTTAGTCCACGCATACTTACACGATGTATTACATAAATATTAACACAGGCACTTCAACTTTTACAAAATTGATCAGAATATTAAATATATTGATGCAATTTGGAGTTCAACAAATCCTAAGAAAAGGAAAAAGAAAAAATTTGAGGCTAGCACAACCAGATAGAATTGGCTTAAATTTGCATAGAAAAATTGATATCTAATAACACAAGAATATTTTAGAATCCTTAACAGACAATCAAACACTTAACATAGTAACCCTGCATAATAAAAATCATAAAATAACTCTACAAGTAAAAACTTTAACGAAGGTGAGAAAATATACCAAATAATATAGTAAACGGGTGTGGCAGACAAGTGAAAGCTAGGATTATGCGGACATGAAATCGAAGAAGAGTGGAGCTTTATAATATAGTGCAGAAAAGGCCCTTGCATTTTTGAAATCCCTCCCTTAAAATTTAAAACTTCAAATTGCAACTCATCACTCCACAAATTTACATTATATTCAATTACACCTGTTTTAATTTATGTGAATCTATTTTTTTTTTACGAATCACGTCATATGACCTCCGTTTCTTACCAAATTTTACAGGCACAACTCAAATACCACGTTAAACTTGTACCGAGCTCCGAAACCAAAATACGGCCCCGATACTATAAAATTCAAACACAGTTTAATTTCAAATTTTTTTTTTTATAATTTCAGTTAAATAATTTCTTTCAAAAATTCATTTCTTGGGCTTGGGACCTCGGAATGCGATTCCGGGCATACGCCCAAGTCCCATATGTTACCGTAGACCCTACGAGATTGTCGGATCACAGGTCCGGGTCTGTTTACCCAAAATGTTGACCGAAGTCAACTTAAATTTAATTTTAAAGGCCAAATTAACATTTTCATCATATTTCCACATAACAGCATTCCAGATATGCACCCACTGCGCACGCAAATCGAGGTGAGAAAAAGGAGGCTTCTAAGGCCTCGTAGCATATAATTTACTCGTAGATCAAGTAAAGGGTCATCACATCCTCTACCTCTAAAACAATCGTTCGTCCTCAAACGAACATAAGAAGGAACTACCTGAGTCGGGGAAAAGATGGGGATAACGGCTCCGCAGATCGCACTCGGACTCCTAGGTCGATGCCTCAGTAGGCTGACCTCTCCACTAAACAAGAACAAAAGGGAAACTCTTCGATCTCTACTGACGAACCTGCCAGTCTAGAATAGCTACTGGCTCATCTTAATATGACAAGTCCTTGTCCAACTGGACAGTGCTGAAGTCTAACACGTGAGATGGATCACCGTGATACTTCTGAAGCATGGACACATGAAACACTGGATGTACGGTTGATAAACTTGGTGGCAACGCAAGTCTGTAAGCCACCTCTCCCACTCGATCAAGAACCTCAAATGGGCCAATGAACCTAGGGCTAAGCTTGCCCTTCTTTCTAAATCTCATCACGCCCTTCGTAGGCGACAGTCGAAGCAACACTCGCTCGCCAACTATGAATGCCACATCACGAACCTTACGATCGGCATAACTATTTTGGCTGGACTGAGCTGTACGAAGCCTATCCTGAATGATCGTTACCTTGTTGAAGGCATCCTGTACTAGATCCGTACCCAACAACTGGGCCTCTCCTGGCTCAAACCATCCAACCAGTGACTGACATCGCCTACCATATAAAGCCTCATAAGGAGCCATTTGGATACTCGACTGGTAACTGTTGTTTTAAGCAGACTCCGCTAAAGGAAAAAAATGATCCCACGAGCCTCCAAAGTCAATGACACAAGCTCGGATCATATCGTCCAAAATCTAAATAGTACGCTCGGAATGTCCGTCCGTCCGGGTATGAAATGATATGCTCAGCTCGACCTGTGTGCCCAACTATCGTTGAACTGCTCTCCAGAAATGTGAGGTAAGCTGCATACCTCGATCTGAAATGACAGACACGGGCACACCATGAAGACGAACAATCTCCCGGATATATATCACAGCTAACCTCTCGGAAGAATAAGAGACTACCACATAAATGAAATATGCTGACGTGGTCAGCCTATCAACAATAACCCACACTATATCGAACTTCCTATGAGTCCATGCGAGTCCAACAACAAAGTCCATTGTGATATGCTCCCACTTCTACTCGGGAAGCTCAATCCTCCGAAACAAACCACCAAGTCTCTGATGATCATACTTTACCTACTGACAATTCCAACACCACGCCACAAACACAACAATATCCTTCTTCATCCTCCTCCACCAATAGTGCTACTGTAAATCGTGATACATTTTAGCGGTGCCCGGATGAATAGAGTACTGGGAACTATGGGCCTCCTCTAAAATCAACTCTCGAGGTCCATCCACACTAAGCACACAAAATCGACCCTGAAGCCTCAAAACTCCATCATCTCCTAATGTAACTAGCTTGGAACCACCGTGCTACACCGTGTCTCCGAGGACACACAAATGAGGATCATCATATCGTCGATCTCGGATATGCTCTAATAAAGAAGAATGAGCGACTATGCAAGTTAATACATGGCTGGGCTCAACAACATCCAATCTTACGAACTTATTGGCCAAAGCCTGAACATCCAAAGAATATGGCATCTCACCAACCAGAATATACGCAAGATTGCCCATACTGGATGACTTCCTACTCAAAGTATTGGCGACCATATTGGCCTCCCCTGGATGATATAAGATTGTGATATCATAGTCTTTTAATAGCTCCAACCACCTCCTCTGCCTCAAATTCAACTCCTTCTTTTTGTACAAGTATTGAAAACTATTATGATCCATGAATACCTCACATGCCACGCAATACAGATAATGCCTCCAAATCTTCAACGTGTGAACAATGGATGCTAACTCCAAGTCATGGACCGGATAGTTCTTCTCATGAATCTTCAACTGGCGTAAAACATAAGCAATAACCTTGCCATCCTAAATCAATGTCGCACCAAGTCCAATACAAGATCCGTCACAATAAACTATATATGGACCTAAACTTGTTGGCAAAACCAACACCGACGCCGTCATCATAGCTGTATTGAGCTTCTGAAATCTTGTCTCATACTCATCCGACCACCTGAACAAGGAGTTATTTTCTTCTTATGCCCCCGCAGGACCCGACGAGACAATTTTCATGGGAAATTCGTCTAGAGCGAAAATTGAAGGAATTGGCAAGATTGCGTTAAAGAAGACGTCGGGAAAAATAGTGACTTTAAACCATGTTCTCCATGTTCCAGAAATTCGCAAGAATCTTGTGTCCACCTCACTTCTTGTCAAGAATGGATTCAAATGTATTTTTGTTTCTAATAGTTTTGTACTAAGTAAGAATGATATATATGTAGGAAAAGGTTACCTGAATGAGGGCCTTTTTAAGCTAAATGTAATAACAGTTCCTATCAATAAAGTTAATGCTTCTCAATACTTACTTGAGTCAAACACTTTATGGCATTCGGGCTTAGGTCACGTCAACTTCAAAACATTGCGAAAGATGATAAATTTAAAAGTAGTACCAAAATTTGATTGCATTAATTCCAAATGTCAAATATGTATGGAATCAAAGTATACTAAGCATCCTTATAAGTCCGTTGAAAGGAGTTCAAGTCCTTTATACTTAATTCGCATAGATATTTGCGACATGAATTCAACACCATCTCGCGGTGGGAAAAAGTATTTTATTACTTTTATTGATGATAGCACGAGATATTGCTATGTTTATTTACTTAATAGTAAAGATGAGGCAATTGATGCTTTCAAGCAATACAAAAGTGAAGTTGAAACACAACTAAACAAAAATATCAAAATGATAAGAAGCGATAGGGGTGGTGAATAGGAATCTCCTTTTGAAGAAGTATGTTTAGAAAATGGCATTATTCACCAAACAACTACCCTTACTCTCCACAATCTAATGGAATTGTGGAGAGTATGAATCGAACGTTGAAAGAGATGATGAATGCATTGTTGATAAGTTCTGGTTTACCATAAAACTTGTGGGGGGAAGCTATACTTACAGCTAACCGAATAATCAATCATGTACCTCATAGTAAAACATAGTCCATTCCCTACGAAAAATGGAAAGGAAGGAAGCCCAGCTTGAAATACTTCAAAGTGTGGGGGTGTTTAGCTAAGGTACAGGTTCCTAAACCTAAAAGGGTTAAGATACGTCCAAAAATGGTTGATTGTGTATTTATTGGATATGTAACCAATAGCAAAGCATATCGTTTTCTGGTTCATAAGTCAGAAAATCCTGAGATTTACGTTAATACGATAATAGAATCAGATGATGTTGAATTCTTCGAAACTATTTATCCGTATAAAAAGGAAAGTGAAGTGACCTATCAAAAGTCAAAACGACATTGGGAGGAAATAACAGATGGTATGCCTAATGAAGAAAATCCGAGAAGAAGTAAACGTCAACGGACATCTACTTCATTCGGTCCAGATTTTCTGACTTTCCTACTAGAAAACGAGCCTTGTACCTTCAATGAAGCAATGTCTTCCTCAGAAACACAATATTGGAAAGAAGATGTCAATAGTGAAATAGAATCCATATTGAGCAACCATACATGGGAATTGGTTGATCTTTCTCCAGGTAACAAAATATTGGGTTCTAAATGGATTTTCAAGAAGAAAATGAAAGACGGTGGTACTATTGACAAATACAAGGCAACACTTGTTGTCAAAAGATTTAGACAGCGAGAAGGTCTTGACTATTTTGACACATACTCGTCGGTATCAAGAATTACATCCATTAGGATGCTAATAGCGTTAGCCGCCTTGTAAGGTCTTCAAATTCATCAAATGGATGTAAAAATAGCCTTCTTAAATGGTGATTTAGAGGAAGAAATTGACATGGACCAACGTGAAGGGTTTTGGTTTCGGGAAAAGAAAAGAAGGTGTGTCGACTTGTTAAGTCCCTTTATGGACTAAAACAAGCACCCAAGCAATGGCATGCGAAATTTGACCAAACAATGTTGTCAAATGGCTTTAAGATTAATGAATGTGATAAATGTGTTTACATTAAGAACGTTCCAAATCATATAGTCATTGTTTGCTTATATGTTGATGATATGCTAATAATGAGCAAAGACATTACCAACATTCAAGCTACTAAGCGTATGCTTGCTAGTAAGTTTGATATGAAAGACTTAGGAGTTGTCGATGTAATTCTAGGAATTAAATCAAGGGGACTCCTCAGGGTCTAGCTTTGTCTCAATCACATTACGTGAGAATGGTACTTGAAAAATTCAATCACTTGGAATTTAGAAGTGCAATAACTCCAATTGACTTAAATCATCATCTATAGAGAATAAAGGTGAAAGTACGTCTCAATTGGAGTATACTCGTGTGTTAGGAAGCTTAATGTACATCATGAACTGTACACGACATGATATAGCTTATGCAATAAGTAAACTTAGTCGATTCACAAGTAATCCAAATAAACATCATTGGGTGTCAATGAAACGAGTTCTGGCATATTTGGAATATACCCAAGACTACGCTTTGCGCTACAATAAATATCCTGCGGTTATCGAAGGATATAGTGATGCAACTTGGATAACCGGCTTAACAGAAACAAAGTACACAAGTGGATATATTTTTACTGTTGGTGGAGGAGCAGTATCTTGGAAGTCTTCCAAACAGACGTGCTTCGCTCACTCTACAATAGAATCAGAGTTTATAGCTTTGGATAAAGCCGGTGAAGAAGCTGAATGGCTTCGAAATTTCTTAGAAGACATTCCATCCTGGCCAAAACCTTTGGCTCCTATTTGCATACATTGCGATATTGAGGCTGCAATAGGACGGGTAGGGAGCGTTACATATAAAGGAAAGTCTCGTCATATACGACGAAGACATAACACCGTTAGACAACTACTTTGTAGTGGAATTATCACTATTGATTATGTAAGATCAAAGGATAATGTGGCGGATCCACTTACAAAAGGCTTAACTAGAGAGGGAGTTGAGAAATCATCTAAGGGAATGAAACTATGGCCGAGGACAAGTCAAAATAGCGGTAACTCTACCTAGAATTTTGGATGTTCCGAGATCTAGGTTCAAGGAGCTCAAACAAAGTTGTTATTGACCGGTTCAACATTGTCAAAGTAAAATCTTTGGTCCCTTCTTGTGATGAAGACAATGTTCAGTAACAAGGATAGAACCTTACACATTCTTTAATGATTACCTAAGTTTGATGTGGTAGTTATCAAATAGCGTCAATCTAAAGGATTACACTTTAGGAATATCCTATGTAATTGTGAAATGGAAGACGCATGGCTAAAACGAACACAACAATGAGAACCAAAAGACAGTTAAGGGTTGGTTATGTGATATATGGTTGTCTAGGTATACACTAAAGTTCGACGGTTGAAAGATATCAAATCTACCGATTTACCGAGTATATCCGACATATGTTCACTACGGAAAGTTCAAAGGGAAACCTACTTATCCAGATGCAATTAATCCTTACTTGCAAATCACACAGCTTTCATCTATGATCATTCTTGTTACAGCCATTCCCATTCATGTGGGGGATTGTTGGACTTTAAAGGCATTGGGCTTCAAAGACTTTAAGCATTGGGCTTTAAAGTCTAAGAGTGTGAATTGGAAATGGTGGGAAATAAAATGGAGGGAAATGAAAATTTGAATAAAGTGAGCTTTTGACTTGCACTTTGTCCCTCATTGGGGAGGGAGAAATACATTTGTGTGCTTATATATAGAATCACTTCTTAAAGCTCTTAAAAGGAGTTGAAGAGAATGAACCCTCGCACTGTTGTTGTCACTCGGCTCGACTTCGGCTTTGGCTTTGGCTTTGGATTTGGATTTGGATTTGGATTTGTCAAATGATTGATCGATAAGATTATTTTTTGATCAAAATTTATTTAATTAATTATTTAATAATTAATTATATGCCAGATCACTGCTGTAGATTCAGAAGGATAGTCCGGCCGCGATCCTAGCGTAACCGCGGTAGGACCGCGCCACAACCCTACTACAGATTCAAAGCGCCACTCTGGCCGCGGTCCTGGCGTAACCGCGGTAGGACCGTGGCAGGACGCGTAAACTTCTGAAAAGGCACCTTTTCCAGAACAAACATCACACCTCTTCCAATAATTGCTTATAAATTCTGAGGCATGGCTTCATTTTTAACGCACCAAAAATATTACAGAACTTCCTTCTTTATGAAAATACTGCATTCTAATACGCAGTCTCTCTCTCTCTCGAATTAGAAAGTGTGATTTTGCTCCGTTCTTTAAGTTTGTTGGTATCCTGCACTTTGTTTTGCCACTGTTTTAGGAGGGTTTATTCCGTTTTATCCTTGGAGGATTTAATCCATTACCTTGGCAACGTGTGAGGGCGTTAAAATTCCTTAAGGATGCACAAGCAAATTGTGGACTCGGAATATTTCTTAATCTTTACTATTTTTTCAGTTTCTTTTATTCTTCTAACAGTTTTCTAATTTTGTGTTTTAACACAGGATTGTTGGACTTTAAAGGCATTGGGCTTCAAAGACTTTAAGCATTGGGCATTAAAGTCTAAGAGTGTGAATTGGAAATGGTGGGAAATAAAATGGAGGGAAATGAAACTTTGAAATGAAAATTTGAATGAAGTGAGCTTTTGACTTGCACTTTGTCCCTCATTGGTGAGGGACAACTACATTTGTGTGCTTATATATAGAATCAGTTCTTAAAGCTCTTAAAAGGAGTTGAAGAGAATGAACCCTCGCGCCGTCATCATCGCTCGGCTCGGCTTCAACTTTGGCTTTGGCTTTGGCTTTGGATTTGGATTTGGATTTGTATTTGGATGCGAATGCCGACCGCTACCTTGCTTAACTCCGACTACTCTGCCTCTGATCAACCAATACCCGCTACCGAGTTCAGAAATACATGAATCTGCACACAAAGTGTAGGGGGTTAAGTGAGTACTCTGACTTAGTGAGTAATAATCATAACTAAAGACTGAGAGATAAGAAATCACGAAACGTGCATCAACATGCTGTACAGAAGTAGTACAAACCCAGTAAGAAAGCAATGAAGCTGTGAAATCCCTTAAAGCATCTTAGCTCAGTTTAAACTTCATTAAAAATGACTTTTTCAACAGTTACGCAAATGAATGTAAAGCAATTAGTGCAGATAGGCACGGAAAATCCGCCCCTCGGATACAATACACAATTAAACAGGTAAATAAGAGGAAATAAGAAAGGTAAGCACATAAGGTGCGCCCCTCGAGCACAATGTAAACAAATCTGTCCCTCAGGCAATATTTCAGAATAATACCAGACCCTCTGGCAATCACGTAGAACTATACCAGCCCCTCGGGCTATATCTCACATCACAATGGGTACCCGAGCTCACTAGGGGGTGTGCAGACTCCGGAAGGTGCCCTTTATGGGCCAAGCGCAATATCAAATCATCTCGTCACATCATCTATAGACTCTCGGCCTCATATAGACAAGCCACCTCATGGCATACATATCTCAAGCCCTCGGCCTCATCATCAAAATCAGTGTATCACCGCTGCAGTATGCATTCCAACCCAAAAGATATCCTTACAATACAGGCCATCGGCCTTACTCAATCAAAAATCACATAAGCCACTTGGGCAACAGTAAAACATGATGCTTAGCCCAAATTATTATTTAAAATGTCATTTCAAGTGTTAAAGTAGAGTAAACATGGCTGAGTTTTGAAAACAGTAGAATATAGCATGACTGAGTACAAGTTTAAAGTCAAAACAGTGAGAAAATATCAATAAAAATCCTCGAAGGGTTCACATAATTGGCATGAGGCCCAAATATGGTATTCAACCCAAAACATGATGATATCATATAGTTTTCAACAAATACACAGTAAAACAACCATTAGGGATGGACTACGCCGCAATCCCCCAATAGTGCACGACCCCACGCTCGTCATCTAGCATGTACGTCACCTCAATATAGCACAACTATCTGCAATCCGGGGTTTCATACCCTCAGAACATCACTTACAATTATTACTCAACTCGATCCAGTCCAAGCTCTAGCCTGCGATGCCTTTGCCTGTACGAATTGACCACCGGATGCTCCAAATCTAGCCACAACCAGCACATAATCATTAAAATATACTAGGGAAATAAATCCCACTCGAAAATATTCAATTTACATCAAAACTCCTGAAATAGCTCAAACTCGTCCCCCGAGCTCACGTCTCGGATTCCAAATTTTTTTACATCAATAGGTTCCTTAACCTCTCACGAGTCAATGCATACCAAGAACCTCAAAATCGAACCTCAATTTCCCCTTCAAACCCTCATGATTAATTTCCATGATTAATTAGGTGGATTTCAGATAAGAATCGAGTTTTAAGTCCAAGAATCTTACCTCCAAGTGATTTCCCTTGAATCCCTCTTCAATCCTCTTCAAAAAGCTTCAAAATCGACCAACAATGGAGGAACTTAGCTCCAATTCGCGGAAATGAGCTTTTAAAACATTCTGCCAGCTATTAAATTTCCTTCATTGCGATCGTGGATAAAGCCACGCGATCGCGAAGCACAAAATGCTGACTCCCGCTTTAAACCTTATGTGATCGCACAAAACAACACGCGATCGCGAAGCCTTAGCGCTCAAACCTATGCGATCGCAATTGGGCTCACGCGAACGCGAAGATACACCACACAGACCTACGCGATCGCAACCCACTCCACATGATCGCGTAAGGCAATTCTACCTCAGCCCTCAACTAAGCCTACGTGATCGTAATCCTATATATGCGATCGCATAGAACAAAAGATCTGCAACACACCTAAAGAAAAATCTGCAACACCCCCATATGCAATGTCATCCGTTTAACCACCCGAAACTCACTCGAGGTCCCCATGGCCTCTTCCAAAGGTACCAACGTATCCCAAAATCTTATTCAAACTTGTACCAATCTTCAAAACACCTCGAATAACATCAAATCAACCAAAACATATTGTACTCAAGCCTAATAATTTCAAGAACTTCCAAATCACATTTTTGATCAAAAACCCAACCAAACCACGTCCAAATGATCTAAAATTTTGCTCAATAAATAATTCTGGATTATATCAACGGAGCCTAAACAAAACACATCACAAATGACACAATAGAGCTATTGCAACTTCTGAAATTCCATTCCGACCCCTGTGTCAAAATCTCCCCTATCAACCGGAAAACGCCAAAATCTCAAATTTTCCAATTCAAGCCTAAACCTTCCACGTACTTCTAAAATGCATTCTGATCACGCTCCCAAGTCCTAAATCACCTAACGGAGCTATCCAAATTAAAAAAATTCCGATTCGAGATCATATACAAACAAGTCAAATCTTGGTCAAACCTTTCAAATTTCAAGCTTCAAACGGAGAACTGTTCTTCCAAATTTGTTTCGACTACCCTCAAAGCCAAAACCAACAATTTATATAAGCCATAATACATCACACGGGGCAAGTCATGCCCGGAAACTGACAAGCAGGGTGCAAAAGCTCAAAACAATCGGTCGGGTCTTTACACAAGTATGACATACTTCTTTTTATTCTATTTTATTCTTTTAAACGACAAATGATTATAGCAAACGGGTAAGGTGTCTGCCTCTTGAATTAATTTTTCGCTATCGAAGAGTTTGACCAAAGTTGATCTAAATAACAAAGTTTATCTCCTATTTATTCTCTTTTCTTTTTCTTTTTTTTTTTTCATATTATTTTCTTGGTTATGTTATTTTTCTTCTTTAGTAATTCTGATGTGATAAGCTATTCAGATGTTAATGACACTAAGTTTTTTCTCAAAGAGATTGCAGCTTGGAATATTATCCATTTGACCTAGCTTGTAGGATTCTCTTTGCACTTCTTATATATATATATATATATATATATATATATATATATATATATATATATATATATATATATATATATATATATATATATATATATATATATATATATATA
>MU674963.1:120993-161817 GCA_026770625.1 Nicotiana glauca
TCAGAGGATTTAATATATTTTTAGAATTTTGAGAAATTTTACTATAATATAATGACTTTGAGGAAAAAAAGAAATTATTTTATAGTAAATATGTATAGTTATATGGAACAGGGTTGAGAGAGAAAGTAGAGACAGAACGTCTGGCGAGTGCGAAGCAAGGTAGCTCACGGACGCCATTAACGACCTTGCTCTACTCCTTTACTATAATCCTTACAAAATCCTACTGAATTCACTAAGATGACAAGAGTAATTACGTCAGAAAGTGGAATACCACAAAAATTAGAATCGATGCAACTGTTATATTGGCTCCCTGACATTGGATTGCTCCGACGGTAATGTAAGCTCCACGAGAAGTAGAGAAGATGTCCATGCAACTGGAGGAAGTGACAATGTACACAACAACAAGGAAATTGACATACTCAATTGGATCTCAAAAGCAGCCTATGGCGGAAGCAGTAAAAGGGAACAGAACACAAACACATGGCATGCAACTAAAATTCTATCCACCGATAGTGAAGGATGGTGTGAAAACAGCAAAACTAAACACGAAGGAGATGGATCTGCAAGTTCAAAACTGGAAATCAGCTCTAATAGGGTATGTATTGGGTGGAAATCCATCATTTAAAGAGATGTTAAAGTTTGTTTACAGTGTGTAGAATTTCGTTACAACTCCAACAGTATTAATGCATGACGATGGCTATTTCATTATTAAATTCGAATCTATGAAGGACAAGGAAATGGTTATGCATCAGGGACCGTATACAACTAACAATAGGCCTATGATTCTAAATGATTGGGATCCAAATTTCCAGATCAAAGAAGAATCTATCAGAATTGTACCACTATGGGTCAATTTCCTAGGTCTGCCTATCCAATGTTGGACTGAGGAAAACCTATGAAGGATTGCTAGCCTTCTAGGTAAGTCAATTTGTACTGATAGACTAACGGCAAAATGTGAGAGGATTTCATATGCTAGAGTTCTAGTTGACATGGATATCACACAGCCATTACCAGAGGAGGTTCACATTGAAATCCCTGGTCAAAAAAGCTGGATTCAAATGGTGGAATTTGAGTGAAAACCAAAATTCTACTTAAAGTGTAACAATTTTGGGAATGATAAAGGAAACTGTCAACAGATGGAGGAACAGAAAGAAGAATAAAGAAGAGGAAAATGATATGGAAGCCAAAGGAAGTAAAGGAACAACAAACAGATACTCCTACACAGGAAGGGAAACAGGAACTAGATAAAGGCAAGCAGAAGATGAACACACAAAACTTGAAGCATAAGGAGATTAATTATGAGGAACTAGCATGTAGAAATAGGTTTTCACCACTGCTGGTAAAAGAGAAGCCACCTGAAAAGACTGTGCCTGAAGAAACCAGATATGATACAACAGGACTAAGGAGCCTAAATAGCACTCCTAATGCCCAACCACCATGATCATCATATATTGGAATGTGAGGGGACTGAATAAGTCCCATAAGCAGCGAGAAATGAGAAAATTCTTGCTGAGAAACAAAGTGGATATGATAGCTTTCCTTGAAACAAGAGTCAAAAGGCAGAAGGCAAAGGATATCCAAAGGAAAATAGGAAGTGAATGGAAAATTGAAGACAATTATGAATATGCACTAAATGGTAGAATATCGTTAATGTGGAAGGAAGTCAATGTCAATGTCATAGTACTGGAGAAGACAGAGCAACTGATGCATTGCCATGTGCAAGATAAGAACTCTGCATTCAATTGTTACATAACATATATTTATGGAGTGCATACTATTCAGCATAGACAATCACTATGGGGAAATCTAAGAAGTATACAATTGAATGATCCTTGGCTAATTATAGGATATTTCAATAGTGCGCTAAATGTTGATGATAGAATAAATGGTAGTCCTGTACAGAAATTTGAAATAGTAGATTTCCAAAATTGTATTGAAGATATAAGAGTAGGGCAAACTACCAAAACAAGGGGTGACTTCACATGGTGTAACAAAAGAGATGCTGAAGCAAGGATATATAGTCATATAGATTGGGTCTTTGGGAATGTTGAATGGTCCAACCTATACACTGGTATTGAGGCCCACTACATGCTTCCTGGATGTTCAGACTATACACCAACAATGATCAGTACTGAGGTGTAGAAAATGAAAGTCAACAAACCTTATAGACTGTTACCTACTGTAATGAAGCAGGCAAAATATAAGGAGATTGTGCAAAGAATATGGAAACAAAGAAGTGGAGGAGATGCTATGTCTACGGTATGGAGAAAATTGAAGCAGATTGAGAAAGAGGCTAGAAACATACAAAAAGAGCATTCATCGGTGGACAAAAAGCTAAACAAGATGACAGAAGGATTGAATCAGATACAAGGAAAATTAAATGAAGATTATTTCAATGCAGAACTGATACAGGATGAAAGGAATTGTCTAGCAAATATTGAGAAGTGGAAAGCAGTCCAAGAAAAAATCTTAAGGCAGAAATCAAGAGCTACATGGATTCAACTAGGAGACCAAAATACAAAGTACCGTCATGCCAGTATGCGAGCTAGACAAGCAAGAAACAAAGTTAGCTGCATTTACAATGATACTCAGATGAAGATCACAAAATCAAAGCTGATTCAACAGGAGTTCATCCAATTCTTCAAGCAGCTACTGGAGAAAGAAGGAAACCAAATGCAAGGAATTGACCTAAATATAGCAAAGGATGGGCCATGCTTAACAGTGATTCACCAATAGCAACTGTTAGCTCCAGTTACTAATGAGGAAATCAGCCAAATAGTGAGGAACCTGCCTAATGATAAGGCACCAGGCATTGATGGATACCCTGCAGAATTTTTCAAGAAGTACCAGTCAATCATAGGGCATGAAGTTACAGATGCTGTGCAGAATTTTTTCCAGAAAGGAAAGCTAATAAAGGAGGTTAATTGTCCAACTGTCACATTGATACCAAAGTTAAAAAATTCCAGTCTTGTTAAGGAGTTTAGGCCTATTGCTTGTTGTTCCACAATATACGAGACCACAGCTAAACTTTTAACAAATAAACTGAAAATGGTGGTGGATTACCTGGTTGGAACTGCTCAGTCTAGTTTTATTGATGGGAGGAATATACTTGATAATGTGATAGTGGCACATGAACTAATCAAAGGATATTCTCAGAAGAATGTATCACCTAGGTATATGATAAAGGTGGACATCAGAAAAGCCTATGATTCTGTAGAATAGGGATTTTTAAGAGCAGTATTACTGGAGTATGGTGTTCCTTTAAGCTAGTGGAATTGATTATGACATGTGTTAGTACAGTAAGCTACTTATTATTATTGAATGGAGGTCTAACTGAGATGTTTGAAGCAAGAAAAGGCTTAAGGCAAGGGGATCCAATGTCACCTTACCTGTTTGTTCTAGCCATGGAGTACCTCAACAGATCTCTGAAAGCTCTGACAAGGATACCAAACTTCAACTTTCATCATAAGTGCAGCAACCTGCAGATTATCCACATCTGCTTTGCAGATGACCTTCTTATGTGTTGCAGGGCTAATGAAATATCAATGAAGATGCTGATCAGATGTTTCCAACAGTTCTCTAAAGTCTTAGGACTGCATGCTAATATGGACAAAAGTTCATTATATATAGCAGGAGTAAAAAAGGAATTCAAAGATAAAATATTAGTTGAGTTGCAATTATTAGAATGGAACTTACCATTCAAATACTTGGGAGTACCATTATCTGCAAAAAAGATCAGCATACAACCATATATGCCCTTGGTGGAAAGAATTATGGAAAAGATTAGAAGCTGGACCTCTAAGTTTCTTTCATATGCAGGCAGATTACAACTCATCAAGAGTGTCTTGTTTGAAATGGAGACTTATTGGGCTCAAGTGTTCCTCATCCCTAAGAAGATTGTAAAAATGGTGGATAGCATATGTAGGAGGTATCTGTAGACTGGAAGCAATGAAACCTCTCAGAGAAATCCTATATCCTGGGAGACTTTGTGTAAAAAGCAGCAGGAGGACTAAATATAATTAATTATGAAGCATGGAAAAAGGCAGCAATAACAAAACTGTTATGGGCATTAGTGAACAAGAAGGATAAACTCTGGATAAAATAGATACATGGCCAATACATAAAGAAGCAATATATAGCAAGAATGGAAATTCCTAAACAAGCTAGTTGGCTTGTAAGGAAAATATTCAACGCAAGAGAATGGTGAGAAAAATGATATGCGGAAAGTGCGGGCCTGTGTGAAGAATGAAAAATTCAGCATCAAAACAACATATATAAAAAGCAATCCAGAATGGCCTAAAGTGAGATGAAAATCTGTAACAATGATCAATGGTAGTGTGCCAAAGCAACAGTTCATAGTGTGGATGACACTTCATAGAAGACTGGCAACAGTGGATAGATTAATGAAATGGGGAATCCAAATTGAACAAGGATGTGTTCTGTGTGAAAGAGATTTGACTGAGACTCATGAAAACTTATTATTTGAGTGTTCATACTCACAGAAATTATGGAAAAGTATGTTAGTATGGCTGGGGTATCACAGAAGAACTCAAGACTGGGAAGAAGAAGTAAATTGGTTAAGCAAGAATGTGAATAACAGAAACCCAAAGAAAGCTATACTAGGAGTTATGTTTGCTGCTGTGATGTATAACACTTGGATGAAAAGAAACAATAGAAGATTTCAACAATGCAAGAAGACAGTAGAAGACAGAGCAAAAGATATTACTGTCCAAATTCATGTCACTGGACAAAAGAAACAGAAATGGAAGCTACTACTGGAAAGGTTAAATAACTATCCTAGTTGTATAGAGGATAGTTATACGTTTGTAATAGAAGAGCAACAGAAGAATTGTTAGGTTTGATTGTAATTTATTTTTTTATTTTGAGATCTGCTCCAAAGCCCATAGAGAGCAGATGGTGTAATTTGCAAAAAAAGTTGGAATAAAAGCTCTAATTTCGACTCAAAAAAAATTTATTTTATAGTAAAGGTTGGTTGACATTTCTTTTTATTTTTAAAACTGAACGACCAATGTAGAAAATTTTGATTTTGAATTATTTTATTTCATTCTTCTTATTATAATTATAAAAGCATTAATATTGAAGATAAAATTTAATTTATATACACATATTAAATATTTAAATGACAGTGTACAAAATTGCATTTTTAAATTAATATGCATCTACACGTAAAGAGATCATTTTCACAATTTTTTATTTATTAAGAAAACTAAAAAAAATGTTTCACCTTTATAAATTTATTATTGAAGAATAAAAAAGTATTTCAAATTTTAGTTTGAATATTATAATATTTGGCTATTATAAAAAGTTAATTAGATAATGTTTTTATTATCGCTCGAAGCGCAGATGAATTACCTTGTGAATAAATAATGGGTTTTGACACAGTTACCCACAAAAACTAAATTATTTATCCTTGTCTACTCATTTCTTTTTCTACCCATTTCCTACCCATAGTAGGTTTTGTGGGATTTTTTTTTATTCTCCAATTATTTTTTATTTCTATGTTCTTTTTTTTTTCCTCCTTTTCTTTTGTTCTCATTTTTTTCTTTTTTCCTTTTCTAGTTTCATTTAACTTCTTTTTTTATATTTCTTTTCTCTTCATAATATAATTTCATTTACTATTTTCACTATTTTTTATTATTTTTTTATATTATTACTAAAGAAAAATCAATTTGTGTACCAATTAAATGTAGCTAATACAATCAAAAATATTAACTAACATATAATACCAATATAATATATAGTTATACCAACATGTTATGCAATTATACGCAAAGAGTTAAAAAAATTAATTCAATTATTAAACAGAAATAATACAAGTTGTCAATAAAAATTTCAAAAAATTCTAAAGGGATCTAATTGTAAGAGCATATCATTAAATTATCTATCATACTATATTTTATCTTTTTTTTTTTTTTTGCATTTTTAATTTACCTCTCACGCTGGGTAACAGCTTAAAGCAAATTAAAAGGAAAAATGCAAGTGAATTTACGTGTAATAAGTATACTATTGTAGTATATTATACACTATTACAGCATACTGTTACTGTATATTGAATATTATTATAGTATATTATAATAATATATTATATACTATAATAGGATACTGTTGCAGTATAGCTATATACTCGTATAGTATGTTGTATACTGTAACGGTATATTGTTAGGTGAGTGTGTTTTTCTTCGATTGTTATAATAAACCGTTGTAGTATATTGTAAACTATAATAATATATTATTGCAGTGTAGCTATATACTCCTACAACATGTTGTATACCGTAGCAGTATACTATAGCTGTGTTCTTCTTCCATTTTCAACTGAAAATTTCGATCTCAATCATCTCAAATCAGCTCCAACTGCTATCAAACTTTAGTATGAACTTCCAGAAGGTACTATAAGTAATATTTAACGACATCCACTTTGAATATGGTTAAGTTAATAAACAATAATTGCAATTTGTATAACTTTCATCGCATAATAGAACAAAAATAAATTTAAGTATATAAGTTCCATACTACGATTTTTTGCACTCATCAAACACAAAAGGACAAACTTAAATAAAAAAAACGGGGAAAAACAAGAAAATGATAAAGAAAAATATGAGTGGGTGAAGTGGTTTCACATCTAAATTGTTGATCAGATTCCTAAAGGCTGATTTGTCTTTGTGATTAATACCCATTTCACGATTTTATGTATAAACACTAATGCATCTGTGATAAGAAAAAAATTGAACTGAATGGGTACAGTGAATTCAGCCTTCTATGGATGATATGGAATAATTTTGATACGAATTGAGGTAACATGTTTACCCTTTAATGGGTACAATGAATTCAGAAATAACATGTTTTAGGGAAAAAAAACGGGTAAATAATTTGGGTCACATAAAAAGAAGTAATAAATAGTTTAGGCCTAGGCATTAAAGAGTAAATAGTTTAGGATTAGTTGGTATAAAGTAAGATTTTTCAATAAATAATTCTGGATGTGGCTTAACTATTTAAGACGAGAGGCACTTTAATTAGAAGAGGACAAATTCAACACGAAGAGACTGATGAAAAATATATGGGTAAAAGGTAAATTGGGAGTCGGGTAATTAAGTTCGATCAAATTTATAAAATGTAAATGGATTCAATGCAGTTAAAATAGTTTATTATATTATTTCATATAGGTAGTCTGCGTTAATTCCTCTATTTATTAACCAAGCTACAGCATTGTCTTCAAAAAAGGTTAGTCTTAAAATTTCAGGTGCATAACCGATATTTTCGGAATTGTTGCACCAGAAAAATCAACAATCACAAAATCATCGTTTTAGCACCAAAAATTCATTTGGAACCTCCCGGACACAAATTATATATGCATTTCAATTTAAAACAAGCTACGAACCTGCTCGCACCAAAACATCAAAAAGAGATCGTCTTCACCCAATATTATATGTGGTTAAACGCCAAATTCTTAACATAACTAGCCTCTATCACTACCCGGATTTTCCACCCTGAGGTCGTGATGGCGCCTACTAATGTGAGCTAGGAAAGCCAATCCTTACACTACTTATCTAATTGTCAAAATATTTTCCTTTTAGTAATTAGAACGGGATAACATGATAACAACGAAAATTCAAATTTAAACGGAAGACAACAATAAAATGAAATATCTGGGATCTATGTCTATTACAATTATTCAAGCTTTAACCACCCAAAATCTGGTATCACAGTGCCACAGACAGTCTAAGATTCACCACACACAAAGTTTGATGAAATAACAGTACACTATTTCTGAAATAAGGGAAATGAAAAAGGGAATAGAAGATAGAGGAGACGCCGGACCTGCAGATGTTTGCAATGCTACCTCGGGATCTCTTTGGACTGAAGGCTGACTCCCCAAGTGCTATTGCTCAAAAGCTGCTCCAGTATCTGCATATAGTGCAGAGTGTAGCATCAGCACAACGGACCCCATATGCTGGTAAGTGTCTGGACTAACCCCGGCGAGCTAGTGACGAGGCTCGGACCAGACTCCAGATAACCCTGTGCAGTTATATATCATACGGCGGAAAAAAATAACAGAAATAACAGTCTGAATGAGAGGGGGTACATGCTTCGCGGAAACATACCAAATCCAGCAGTAACTTAAAAGAAATATGAAAGAACAGCTCGGAATCTACAACCCAACAATGATAATAACTCGGTTGCGTCGTGCAACCCGATCCAATATAATATTAAACATTGTTGCAGCGTGCAACCCTATCTAATATAATATTTAACACTGTTGCGGCGTGCAATTCGATCCAATATAACATTTAACACTGTTACGGCGTGCAACCCGATCTAATATAATATTTGTTGCAGCGTGTAACTCGATTCATATTTAATATTATCGCAGCGTGCAACCCGATCCATATTTAATATTGTTGCGGCGTGCAACCCGATCCATATATATATATATATATATATATATATATATATATATAAATAATTTTAACAACAACTATCGAGTATCCCGGTAAGGGATCAACAATAACTACTCTATTCCGGCAAGGGACTTAACAGTAAAATAAATACGTCCCGATATGGGAGAATCAACTATACCCAAATTTTAACTCAACTTCTTCTCATCTCAGTTCTCAGATAACACCAAATACCCAATCGCAAGTACTTTCTACAGCAGCAAACTCAATCCTTACTCAATATCGAGGATCATCAATTAAAGTATACGTAGTATTATTTAAGAACATAACAAACTACAATTTTAGACTCACGGTCATTTTTGACACCAACGTATAGATAGTCATTGCCATGCCTATACGTCGTACTCAACAAGAAAAAATTAGCAAATAGGACTCAACTCCTAACCCCTAAAGCTAGGTTTAGACCGAACACTTATCTCGATGCCACGAACACAACACAGTTTTCAAATATAGCTTTTCCCCTTGATTCCACCGCTAATTCACTCGTATCTAGTCATAAATTACTTAATTACATCAATAAACGCTAAATGAATCAATTTTAATGCATGAAAATAAATTTTCCAAAGTTTTGCTCAAATGTCAAAAATTACCCCCGGACCCACATGGTCGAAACCCGGAGTTTGAACTAAAACCCGATCACCCATTTTTTCACAAACTCAAATATATAATTTATTTTGAAATCGGACCTCAAATCGAGGTCCAAATCCCCAATTTTTGAAACCTAGGTCCTACCCAAAATACCCAATTTTCCCCATGAAAATCCTTGATTTCAAGTTGAAATCATGCTAAAAGATGCTAAGAATTGAAGAAAGTTAGTTAAAAACGACTTACAATTGATTTGGAGAGATGAAATTCTTGAAAAATAGCCTAAGTGTGTTTGTGTTTAAGAGAATATGAAAAATGGGTTTCAAAATCGGCTACGTATAAAAGTCGTAGGTTTCAGATGTGGTAATTGCGAACAAGGGTTCGCAATTGCGAACATCGACCTTTACGGATATGGAAAATGCGAAACATGGTTCGCATTTGTGAATCCCTAGGTATTGTTGAATCTTCGCATTTGCGAACAATTTGTCGTATTTGTGACTTTGGGAATTGCGAACACTGGGTCGCATTTGCACCCAAGGCTAAATAGGGGAGTTTCGCATCTGCGATAATAAACATTGCATTTGCGACCGATCTGCCCAGGTCAAATTTTTGCATTTGCGATGGAGGTCTCGCATTTGCGAGCCAGGTTTCGCATTTGCAAAGCCTGCAGACTTGTGCACATTAACTGAAAACCTGCAATTTTTCTAAGTAAAAAAGGCACTCCGTGACCTATCCAAAACTTACCCGAGCCCTCGGGGCTCTAAACCAAATATACAAACAACCTCAAAAATATCCCATGGACTAACTCGTGTACTCATATCACCAAAATAAAATCATAAACATCGAATTAAGCCTCAAAATTCATGAATTTTTTCAAACTTCATAAAACATCAAATTTTTAATTTAATGTCCGAATCACGTCAAACGATAACCGTTTTTCATAAAATTTTACGGAAACATCTTACATCATATATAAGACCTATATCGGGCACCGGAAATAAAATACGGGCCCGATACCATAATTTTGTAATCAAATTTCCTTAAAAAATTTCAGAAAATAATTTTCTTTAAAAATTTATTTCTCGGACTTGGGACCATAGAGTTCGATTATGGGCATACGCCCAACTCTTGCTTTTTTCTATGGACCCTCCGGGACCGTTAAATCATGGGTCCGGGTCCGTTTACCCAAAACGTTGGCCGAAGACAAATTAATTCATTTATTAGCCAAATTTTTATTATTTTTCACAGATTTTTATATTTAAGCTTTTCGGCTGCGCGTTCCGACTTTGCACGCAAATTGAGGTGACTCTAAATGAGGTTATAAGGTCTCCTAAGCACAGAATTAAATTTACAAACAAGTGATGACCTTTTGGGTAATCACATTCTCCACCTCTAAAACAACTGTTCTTCCTCGAACGGACATAACAAGGAAGTACCTGAGTTGGGAAAAAAATGGGGATAATGGCTCCGCATATCGGAATTGGACTCCCAGGTCGATGCCTCAGTAGGATGACCTCTCCACTATACATGAACAGAAGGGAAACTCTTTGACCTCAACCGACGAACCTGCTGGTCTAGAATAACCTTCGTCTCCTCCTCATAAGACAGGTCTTTGTCCAACTGGACAGTGCTAAAATCTAACACGTGGGATGGATTGCCTTGATACTTTTGAAGCACGGACACATGAAACACTGGATGCACGGTGGATAAGCTCGGCGGCAATGCAAGTCTATAAGCCACCTCTCCCACTCAGTCAAGAATATCAAACGAACGAATGTACCTAGGGCTAAGCTTGCACTTCTTCCCAAATCTCATCATGCCCTTCATAGGCGACACTCGAAGCAATACCCGCTCACCGACCATGAAAGCCAAGTCTCGAACCTTGCAGTTGGCATAACTCTTTTGCCTAGACTGAGCTGAGCGAAGCGTATCCTGAATGATCCTGACCTTGTACAAGGCATCCTGAACCATATCCATGCCCAACAACTGAGCCTCTCCCCGTTTAAACCATCCAACTGGAGACCGACACCGCCTGCCATATAAAGTCTTATAAGGTGCCATATGGATACTCGACTGGTAGCTATTATTATAGGCAAATTATGCTAAAGTCAAAAACTGATCCCACGAGCATCCAAAGTCAATAACATAAGTTCGGAGTATATCATCTAAAATCTGAATAGTCCGCTCGGATTGCCCGTCTATCTGGGGATGAAATGCTATGCTCAACTCAACCCGTGTGCCCAACTCTCGCTGAACTACTCTCCAGAAATGCGAGGTAAAATATGTACCTCGGTCCGAAATGATAGACTCGGGTAAACCATGAAGGCGAATAATCTCCCGGATAGAGATCTCAACTAACCTCTCAGAAGAACAGAAGACTACCACAAGAATAAAATGTGCTGACTCGGTCAGCCTATCAACAATGACCCATACTGCGTCGAACTTCTTCCGAGTCTATGGGAGTCTAGTAATGAAGTCCATAGTGATCCGCTCCCACTTCCACTCGGGAAGCTCAATCCTCCGAAATGAACCATCGGGCCTCTGATGCTCGTACTTGACATGCTGACAATGAAACACCGAGCCACATATGCAACAATATCCTTCTTCATTCTTTGCCACCAATAATGCTGCCACAAATTCTGATACATCTTTGCGAGGCTCGGATGAATAGAGTATCAAGAGCTATGAGCCTTTTCTAAAATCAACTCTCGAAGACCATCCATACTGGGAAGACAAACTCGACCCTACAATCTCAAAACTTCTTTATCACCTATGGTAACCTACTTGGCACCTCTGTGTTGTACCGTGTCTCTAAGGACACACAAATGGGGATCATCATACTGCCGATCTCAGATGCACTCCAATAATGAAGAATGAGAGACTGTGCAAGCTAATACACTGATGGGCTCAGAAATATCCAACATCACAGACTGGTTGGCCAAAGCCTGAACATCCAAAGCAAGTGGCCTCTCACCCACCAGAATATAAGCTAAACTAGCCATGCTGGCTGACTTCCTACTCAGGGCATCGGCCTCCACATTGGCTTTCCCCGGTTGATACAAAATGGTGATATTATAGTCCTTCAACAACTCTAACCACCTTCTCTGCCTCAAAATCAACTCCTTTTGCTTGAACAAATACTGTAGACTCTTGTGATCCGTGAACATCTCACAGGCCATGTCATATAGATAATGCCTCCAGATCTTCAATGCTTGGAAAATGGAAGCTAACTCTAAATGATGAACCAAATAGTTCTTCTCATAAATCTTCAACTGCCGTGAAGCATAGGCAATGACCTTTCCATCCTACATCAAGACTACTCCAAGTCCAACACGAGATGCATCACAATAAACTGTGTAAGGCCCTAAACATGTGGGCAAAACCAACATCGGTGCCCTAGTCAGAGCTGTCTTAAGCTTCTGAAAGCTCGCCTTACACTCATCCGACCATCTAAATTGGACACCCTTCTGGGTCAACATGGTCATTGTGGCTGCAATAGATGAGAACCCCTCCACGAATTGATGATAGTAGCCTGCCAATCCCAAGAAACTCCAAATATCTGTAGCTGACGCTGGTCTAGGCCAGTTCTTGACTGCCTCAATCTTCTTTGGATCAACTTGAATACCCGCTACTGATACAACATGACCCGAAAATGCAGCTGAACTCAACCAGAACTCACACTTTGAGAATTTGGCATATAACCTACTATCCCTTAGAGTCTGAAGAACCACTATAAGGTGTTGCTCATGATCCTCATGGCTGCAGGAATACATCAATATATCATCAGTTAAGACTATCAAAAACGAGTCCAAATAAGACCTAAAAACGCAGTTCTTCAAATCCATAAAAGCTGCTAGGGTATTTGTCAACCCGAACGACATAACCAAAAAATCATAATGCCCGTACCGAGTGCGGAAAGTTGTCTTAGGGACATCGGATTCCCTAATCCTCAACTGATGGTAGCCATCTTTGAAAATACCTTAGCACCCTGAAGCTGATCGAACAAATGATCAATCCTCAGTAGTGGATACTTATTCTTGATTGTAACCTTGTTCAATTACCGGTAATCTGTACACATACACATCGATCCATCATTCTTCTTAACAAAAAACACCGGCGCACCCCAAGGCGAAACACTGGGTCTAATGAAACCCTTCACCAGCAAGTCTTGCAACCGCTCCTTTAACTCCTTCAACTCAGGCGGGCCCATGTGCTACGACGGGATAGAAATGGGCTAAGTGCCCGAAATCAGATCAATGCAAAAGTTAATATCCCTATCGGGTGGCCTACCTAGCAGGTTTGAATGAAATACGTCAAGAAACTCCTGAACAACGGGCACATAATCAATAGGAGGGTCCTCAGCACTAGAATCACAAACATAAGCCAAATAGACCAAACACCCTTTCTTGACCATACGCCGAGCCTTCACATAAGAAGTAACACTACGGGTAGAATGACCAGGAGTCCCTCTCCACTCTAAATTAGGCAAACCTGGTAAGGCTAAGGTTACAGTCTTAGCATGACCGTCCAAGATAGCATGGTAAGGTGATAACCAGTCCATCCCCAATATGACATCGAAATCAACCATGTCCAAAAGCAATAAATCTACACGAGTCTCCAGACCCTCAATCACCACAATACAAGAATGATGGACTCGATCTACCACAACAGAATCACCCATCGGTGTAGACAAATAAACAAGAGCACTCAAAGAATCACTAGGCATGACCACATATGGTGCAAAATAAGATGACACATACTAGTACGTAGACATTGGATCAAATAACACATAAGCATATCTATCACAAACTAGAATAGCACCTATGATAACTACATCGGAAACCTCATCCTCAGGCCTAACTGGAAGAGCATAACATCCGGGCTGGGCCCTACCACTCTGATCTACCTCTCTGGGATAGCCTGTAGCTAGCTGGCCTCCATTTCTCACGGTCTGGGCGCCACCTCTAGTACCTCTACCTCCACCTCTAGCACCTCTACCCCTACCTCTATCTCGCTGGGCGGGCTGTGGAACACTTGGTGCCTGAACTATAGCACGGGAACCCTGCTGCCGCAACTGAGTACCCACCAACCTCGAAAAATCCCTTCTGATATGACCATGCTCACCACACTCATAGCATCCACCTAAACAATGTAGCTGAGGGAACTGAGACTGACCTTTAGCGACCTGAATGACCACCCCGAATACTCTGGAGCAGTAGTGCTCTGATAAGAGCTGGTGGTGCACTGTAGGGATGCTGATCATAATATTGCGTGTTACAACCATAGCCACCTGAAGCACCGTGAGAAACCTGGAGTGCTAATTTAAAAGGGCCTAGGAGGACGACCTCTATCATACGAATCCCTATTTCCAGACGAGGCACCACTGAATCTGACTAATTGACGGGGTCTCTTGTCTGCCCTATGACTACCCCCCTGTGATAATACCATCTCAACTCTCCAGGACACATTGGCCGCCTCCTGGAAGGATATCTCACTCTCAGCCTCTCTAGCCATCTGAAGATGAATCGGCTAAATGAGTCCATCAATTAACCGTCTCACGCTCTCCCTCTCAGTGGGACGTATGATTAGAGCATGGCGAGCCAAATCAATGAATCTAGTCTCGTACTGGGTGAATGTCATGGATCTCTGTTGGAGCTGCTCAAACTACCTCTAAGGTGGCAATAAACCCCTCCGAGACCTGAGCTGGGCCCACTGGAACTGCTGGGGCTAGAACCTTATCATCAAAATCAACCTGAGGCTCCGTCGTTGGTGCTGCTGCTCGGGGTTGAGCTCTGTCTACCTCGTCCTCTAGCATGGCCTCGGCCTCTAGCCCTCATGGGAGCTTCTGCTGTGGGCTCGGGCTGCTGGCCAGCGAATGAGGAAGTGTGCATTCTCGACATCTGCGAGAGAACATAATAGAAATTCACTCAGCATTCAAAAACCAAACCGCACGGCAGGAAAGCAAAGATGTGAAATTTTCCTAACTCTATAGTTTCTGGGGGATAAATACAGACTTCTCCGTACCGATCCTCAGACTCTACTAAGCTTGTCTATAAACTGTGAGATCCATGTAACCTAGAGCTGATACCAACTTGTCATGACCCAGATTTTTTACACCCGGGGTCGTGATGGTGCTTAATAATGTGAGCTAGGCAAGCCAATCCTTAAAATACTTATCTAATTATCCAAATATTTTCCTTTTAGTAATTATAACGCGATAACATGGTAACAGCGGAAATTTAAATTTAAACAGAAGATAACAATAAAATGAAATATCTGGGATCTATGTCTATTACAATTACTCAAGCTTTAACCACATAAAACCTGGTGTCACAGTGTCACAGACAGCTTAAGATACACTACACACAAAGTCTAAAGAAATAATAGTACACTGTTTCTGAAATAAGGGAAATGAAACAGGAAATAGAAAATAAAGGAGACGTCGAGCCTGCGGACATCTGCATTGCTACCTCGGGATCTTTATGGACAGAAGGCTTACTCCCCAAGTGCTACTGCTCAAATGCCGCTTCGATATCTGCATATAGTACAGAGTATAGCATCAGCACAACCAACTCATATGCTGGTAAGTGTCTGGCCTAACCTCGACAAGGTAGTAACAAGGCTAGGACCTGATACCAGATAACCCTGTCCAAACTGCGCATGCATATCAAGGTGACTCTAAATGATATTTTTAAGGCTTCGTAAGCACAGAATTTAAACCTCTCAACTAATGATCCAAAATGGGACATCACAGCCTCTCAACCAATGATCCAAAATGGGACATCACAGCCTCTCAACCAATGATCCAAAATGCACCCGATCCCCTCAGAGCCCCATTCAGTTGTTCAAAAATATAAATACATTATACAAACTTGTCCATTACCTCAAAACGCTGTAATATAACAACAAATAACCAAGGCTCAAACGTATAAAATTCTCTTAAGTTTTTAACTCTTCATTCTTTCAGAAGAGTGTCTGAATCACACTTAAACACTTCAGATTAATTTAAACTTTCTACATAAGTTAAATTCAACTAAATACACATATCCAAAGGCTCAAAACATCAATTGGAGTCCAATAACATCAAAATCAACTCTTGGTCAAACGTATGAACTCTTAAGTTCTTCAAATTGTCAACTTTCGACAAATAGTGTCGAATAGCCTTCAAAACTAAATGCGAACATACATACAGGTCTAAAATTATCATACGAACCTATTAGAATCATAAAATACGATCCGAGTGTGTCCACACAAAATTCAGACCTTGGCCGACTCATCGAACTTAAACCTTCCAACTCAAACCCGAACCACTCGAAAACAAAACTGACCATATAAGCAAGTCATAATGCATAAAATAAAGCTGCTAAAAGTCTCAATCAACTAAATAGAGCGTTATGAGTATTTTATTATAATGTTAAAAACTAATATGGCACTTTGTTATACTAATATACCATTTTGTTATAACGATATATAATTTTAGATCCTATTTGATAGAAATATTTACAGTAATACACATATTTAAAAATTTTAAAGAAAGAAAAAGAAAAAAGAAACAATATAGTATACATGTTATTTTTTGATAACTGATATGGAGAAAAAGAAAAATATTTAAAAAGAATGAAAAAATGTTCTATCAGTTATAAAAAATTTTAAAAAATAAATAAATAAAACTTTACTATAACAATTATTATTTTTATATAAGAAAGGGAGAAGAAATAAAGAAAAGGATAAAAAAGTGAAAGAAAAGAGATTGTGGCGTCAAAATTGAAAGAAATAGAAAATAATCCGGGTGTTAATATTCGAACAACTCTTCCAAATCAAACATGGTTATAAGCTATAGAAATGAAGGACAAGACCAACTTAATTCTCAATGAAACAAGATAAATTTCTTTGATGAGGTAACCATTACATCTTGCACGTGACAAGCTTAAGTGGGGAAAAATAAAAATGAAAAGCAAAATAAGAACCCATATGTTTGACTCAAAAGATTTTTAATTCTTTTTAAGCAAATCAATCAAAGATGAAGGAGTAAATCATAGTCAAATTGAATTAAAACTAGATCGGCTGATTAAATGACAACAATTGCATATTTGATGAACAAGATACTAGAAGATCTTCTTTAAAATTGAACATTGCCTTCTTCCTCCGTAGAGAAAGAAGAGTAATTACAAAATGTTTCAGCGCTTTTCGGTATACAAGGATGGAGCTTCCTCCTCTCTTCTATTATTTGAAGTGTAATTTTGTACCTCTTATTCGCTTTCAAAGATCATGGAGGAAAAAGGCCCAGCCCCCCTTTTCGTGCTTACTTGAGCTGATATACATAGTCAAAAAATGCTCTTGCTTTTGCCATAACTTTGGCGTGCCTGGGGTAGCGGAGTTTTCTGGTCGTGGAGATGCCTTAAAGAATGGGGTGAGATTGATTTGATTCCCTACCCAGTAGCGGAAATACGGTCGTGGCCGCCTTGCTCGAGGTGGTTAGATTTTGACCAATACAGTTAGTCCCTCCATTCGTCGGGATCGTACCTCATCGGGTCCGATGGACGAATCATATATGCGACATAACAACGAGGAGTATGAACCCTCATTCTATTGTTTAATCGCACTTTGCGAACTAATAGAAATAACACCGTCTGAGCGAGGTTGAACTTTTCTGTTTCTCTGATGGCGAAAGCTCTTGGCTTTGAAAGGTTTTATTTTGAATTTACCGAAGTAGCGGCCTATCTTAATTTGGATGGCATGGGAATATTTTTTTGGTACTCATGTATCGTCACTATGGTTTCAGAATCGAAACATAGGTAGGTAAATGAAGCGTTGCTTCGTGTGCGCTATCGTTACGACACCTGTTTCTGAGAAACTGGAACGTTTCGCATCCCATCAGGTTCAAATGGCGACTCTTGGGTTTCGAGCTCGGGGGATTTGGGCTTTCTTATAAATAGGGGAATCTTATTATTTGGTTCTCACACTTCAGTGTTTACTTTGAGGAAATTCCAATGATATCTCCTTTTCGAACATCTCGAGTTCTTGTTCACTCTTTTGCTAGTTGTAATCCTAAATCTTTTTGCTTTTCCCGACAAGTTCTTTTTCCCCTTTTGGCTAAAAATGGCCGGTGCTTATTCCTACGATAATCTTCCTCCCACCATTCCAGCGACTGAGAACCCTTTTCTGGCTACCGGAGAAGTAGATTTTGTAGAGGATGAAGAGATTCCCTCGGTGGATGAAATTTTACCCCGCCTAGGGAAGGACGTGATTGACTTCAGTATCAATAGCGGAGCCAGAGGACATATCTCCCCTCATAGGGGAGAGAGGGATCAAGGATTTGAGGGAACGATGGGGGATTCCAAATTTCGTTGAGGTGCGACCAGCGGGGAGGGATGACTGAGTTCAATTCCACCGTCCTGGATACTGTATGTTCTATGCCTACCCCTTGATCGTAGGATACACGCTTCCGCTTCCTATGCCGGTGGTAGATTTCTACCGCTACTATGAGGTGTGCCCCGCTCAGCCCTGCCCTTATTTATACAAGTTGTTCCTCATTTTCCTTAAATATGTGGAGCTCGCCAGTCGCGAGGTTACTCTGGGCCATGTGCTTAGATTGTTTTCTCCCCAGTTAATTCGAGGCACGATGATTCATGCGCATCCTCGAGGATCGAAAGGTCTAGTGGTAAATATGGATAATAGAAACAATCATCTTTTTTAGGATAACTTTTTCTTTGTGTGGACCGAGCACATCGTGGCGGACCGGACTGAATTCCCCGAGAGATGGAATTTTTCTCGTGAGTCTGTGTCTTGAATTAATGGATTGTTTAATTTTTCTTTTTCCTTCCCTTTTTTTTTTACGTTGTGGGTACTGACCTGCTTTTTTATTTCACAGCTGAGCCACCTCTTGAAGGGATTCGTGAATTGGTAGAGTCCATTCTTCCTCACACAGTGGGGTTTCCTACTTGGTTGACCTTTCATGAGAGGTTTGGATGTAGGCCTCTTACAAGTGAGATAACGTCCTTATTTATTTTTTGTTTTTATTCTTTTTTTTGTCTTACCTCTTATACGTCATATGTCATTGTCAGGAAGAGTATGGAGAGTCAGCGATCCTCAGTTAGACTTTTGCTAGCCGGCTGCTTCCGCTAGTCTTGTTGTGGTACCTGCTGCTCGTCCTTCATCAAGGGCAGCTTCAGTCAAATCTGTGGTCTTGGTTACTCCAACAAGAGTGGCCTCTTAGGACGAGGCCCCATCCAGTGTCGTCCGCCCTGCAAATTGATCACCATCAACTGGGGAAGAGGAAGGGCCGCTAATGAAATGGAGGGTGGCGTTCGAGATGGCGTCTCCAACCATAATTAATTTGGACAAGTCTCCTCCAACGGGCTCAGGAGAATGTGTTGCTGCAACATATCCCTTAAAGATGGATCGAGTTGTTGAGATTGGCGCCATCGGCCAGCACATGTAGACCTTAGTTGTTGCAATAGTTCAACCAGAATATCTTGCTATTATTGACGATCGGCGCCCTGCCGGAACAGGGGAACATACCTCTGGTGCCCCTGTAGTGACTTCTGATATGCCTTCTTCGTCCGAGGCTGGTCGCACTCCCCCTTTCGTAGCAGAAAGAGGGAAAGGTGTAGTGATTGATGAATATGAATTAGAGTTGGACCTGGATCCCGATGATGTCAGGATGTTTGAGGAGGGCCTTACTCATTCGGTGGTTCATGCCAGGGGATCGGCTAGAGTTCTCTAGATCCCTTTCGAAGTGAATCTTTTGGCGCAAGGGGATAATTTGGTGACGTAATTAAGCCTGTTGTGCTAAAAAACTAAGAACGAGTCCCTGTGTCGTATCTCTGATACCGAGCTGAGGGATGAGGTGGCCATCATGGGCTTGAGGGTATGACATTTTCGCTCTTGTTTCGAGTTTTTTCCTTTTTATTTGGGAGTATTGATTTTACTTCACCTTTGTATTTCCGACGAATATGGTGGAGGTGGAGAGCATCTGTAGGGCCAGTTCGATCTAAGATTTTCTTGCAGATGTTGGGCAAGTACCGTCGCTACCGCAACAGATGTTGTGAATTGCACGAGCAGTTGAGGGTGGACCATCGTAACCGAGCTTTGGGCGAGGAGTTAGAGAAGAGGGATCAAGAGCTGCTGTAGACGATCCGTAGTAAGAGTGAGCTCGAGGAGAAGCTTCACTTCAAGGACGAGGAGCTCGAACTAGGAAAGGGTGTCGCCGTATAATGTGAGTACTTGTAGGCTAAGTTGAAGTCCATGCAGTCAGAGATGGACCCGAACTTGGTCCGGGTTGAGGCGATGAACGCGGAGTGTAGTAGGAAGCTAACCGCATTGGAGTGTAAGGTTGTTGACCTAGAACATGTTGAGAGGGCTCGTTCTGAGGCCTTGGCGAAGGCGGCTGCTCTAGAAGAAACCATCCGTGTGCTCCGATCCGAGCAGGAATCGGAGAGGGCAACAACAATCCTTAGGGAGGCGAGGCTCGAGGATTGAATAGGTGTGATTGATCAGGAGGCATCGATTCTGGCGGATCGAATTATGGTTGTGGAGGAAGAGAATGGGTGACTGAGGGCTCAAGCTGGGTCGTCTCACATTGCCGTTCCTCGCCAACTTCATAAGCTCTGTTTCTATGCCGAAGCTCAGCGCGATATTTACAAAAGTTTGTTGGAAGAGGGTGCTGTGACTGAGGCTACATACGAGGAAGTGCGAGCGAAGGCTCATGGAGCCCGCATCAATTTTGGGTATGATGCAGCAACACCCGAAGCCAATGACGGTACAGATAGTGATGTTGGAGATGGCGGCGGTAACGCCGAGTATAAAAAGATGCTTGTACTTTGTTTTTATTTTAGTTCGTTGGTAAGTAGGTGGCTGTTGGTACCTCCCCCCTTCTCTTTGTTTTTGTTTATATATATATTTTTTGGTTAGCCTGGGCCTTGTGTAAGCGGCCGTAGCCCGCACCTTTGATTTTTCGTGAATAAAGAGTCTTCTTCTTCTTTATTTGTCTTATTCAAATTTTGTTTTCGCTTTTTGTGATCTTGTTGAAAGGCAGAGGTCCGCCAAGCGAGTCCTGATTTTTCTTTTTCTTTTGGGAAAGGCCCTTGGACTTAAGGGTGTTATTTAGAACTTATCAAAATAGCGACCTGTCTGAGTTCGAACGAGGTCGAACCTTTGCTTATCCTTTGATGGGGAATGCCCTCAGCCTTAAGGGTGTTATTTTTAACTTATCAAAATGACAACCCGTCTGAGTTCGTACGAGGTCGAACATCTACTTTTCTTTGATGGCGAAGGCCCTTGGCCTTAATGGTATTATTTTGAACTTATCGAAATAACGACCAGTCTGAGTTCAAACGAGGTCAAACCTCTACTTTCCTTTGATAGTGAAGGCCCTTGTCCTTAAGGGTGTTATTTCAAACTTATCGAAATAATGACCTGTCTAAGTTATAATGAGGTCAAACCTCTGCTTTCCATTGATGTCGAAGGCCCTTGTCCTTAATGGTGTTATTTCGAACTTATCGAAATAACAACCCGTTTGAGTTCGAACCTCTGCTTTCCTTTAATAGCGAAGGCTCTTGGTCTTAAGGGTGTTATTTAGAACTTATAGAAATAGCGACCCGTCTGAGTTCGAACGAGGTTAAACCTCTGCTTTCCTTTGATGACGAAGGCCCTTGGCCTTAAGGGTGTTATTTGGAACTTTGTGAAATAATGACCCATCTGAGTTCGAACGAGGTTTAACCTATACTTTGCTTTGATGGCAAAGGCCCTTGGCCTTAAGGGTGTTATTTCAAACATATCAAAATAACGATATGTTTGTGTTCAAACGAGGTCGAACCTCAGCTTTCCTTTGATAGCTTAAGGGTGTTATTTTAAACTTGTCAAAATAGTGACCCGTATGAGTTCGAACGAGGTCGAACCTCTGCTTTTCTTTCATGACGAAGGCCCTTGGCCTTAAGGGTTTTATTTCTAACTTATCAAAATAAAAACCTGTTTGAGTTCGAACGAGGTCGAACCTCTGCTTTTCTTTCATGACGAAGGCCCTTGGCCTTAAGGGTTTTATTTCTAACTTATCAAAATAAAAACCTGTTTGAGTTCGAACGAGGTCGAACCTCTGCTTTTCTTTCATGACGAAGGCCCTTGGCCTTAAGGGTTTTATTTCTAACTTATCAAAATAAAAACCTGTTTGAGTTCGAACGAGGTCGAACCTCTGCTTTTCTTTCATGACGAAGGCCCTTGGCCTTAAGGGTTTTATTTCTAACTTATCAAAATAAAAACCTGTTTGAGTTCGAACGAGGTCGAACCTCTGCTTTTCTTTCATGACGAAGGCCCTTGGCCTTAAGGGTTTTATTTCTAACTTATCAAAATAAAAACCTGTTTGAGTTCGAACGAGGTCGAACCTCTGCTTTTCTTTCATGACGAAGGCCCTTGGCCTTAAGGGTTTTATTTCTAACTTATCAAAATAAAAACCTGTTTGAGTTCGAACGAGGTCGAACCTCTGCTTTTCTTTCATGACGAAGGCCCTTGGCCTTAAGGGTTTTATTTCTAACTTATCAAAATAAAAACCTGTTTGAGTTCGAACGAGGTCGAACCTCTGCTTTTCTTTCATGACGAAGGCCCTTGGCCTTAAGGGTTTTATTTCTAACTTATCAAAATAAAAACCTGTTTGAGTTCGAACGAGGTCGAACCTCTGCTTTTCTTTCATGACGAAGGCCCTTGGCCTTAAGGGTTTTATTTCGAACTTATCAAAATAAAAACCTGTTTGAGTTCGAACGAGGTCGAACCGCTACTTTCCGTTAATAGCGAAGGCCCTTAGCCTTAAGGATGTTATTTTAAACTTATCAAAATAATGACCCATCTAAGTTCGAACGAGGACGAATCTCTGCTTTCCTTTGATGGCAAAAGCCTTTGGCCTTAAGGGTGTTATTTAGAACTTATTAAAATAATGAACCTTCTGAGTTCGAACGAGGTTGAAAATCTAATTTTCTTTGATGGCGAAGGCACTTGGCCTTAAGGGTGTTATTTCAAACTTATCAAAATAACGATATGTCTGTTTTCGTACAAGGTCGAACATCTGATTTCCTTTGATAGCGACGGCCCTTAGCCTTAAGGGTGTTATTTCGAACATGATGAAATAACGACCCGTCTGAGTTTGAACGAGGTCGAACCTCTGCTTTTCTTTGGTGGCGAAGGCCCTTGGCCTTAAGGGTGTTATTTTGAACTTATCAAAATAACGACTCGTCTGAGTTCGAACGAGGTCGAACCTCTGCTTTCATTTGATGGCGAAGGCCCTTGGCCTTAAGGTGTTATTTTGAACTTGTCAAAATAATGACCCATTTGAGTTCGAACAAGGTCAAACCTCTGCTTTTCTTTGATGGAGAAGGCCCTTAGCCCTAAGGGTGTTATTTCGAACTTATCAAAATAACGACCCGTCTGAGTTCGAATGATGTTAAATCTTTGCTTTTCTTTGATGGCAAAGGCCCTTAGCCTTAAGGTTGTTATTTCGAACTAATCAAAATAACGGCCTGTATGTGTTCGAACGAGGTCGAACCTGTGCTTTTCTTTGATGGCGAAGGACCTTGGCCATAAGGGTGTTATATCGAACTTATCGAAATAATGACCCGTCTGAGTTCGAACGAGGTCGAACTTTTGCTTTTCTTTGACGGCGAAGGCCCTTGGCCTTAAGGGAGTTATTTCAAACTTATCGAAATAACAACCTGTTTGAGTTCGGGTGAGGTTGAACCTCTACTTTTTTTTATAATGAAGGCCTTTGGCCTTACGGGTGTTATTTTGAACTTATCAAAATAACGAGCCGTCTGAGTTCGAACGAGGTCGAACCTCTAATTTTAGTTGACGGCAAAGGCCATTGGCCTTAAGGGCGTTATTTAAAACTTATCGAAATAACGACTCGTCTGAGTTTGAACGAGGTCGAACCTCTACTTTTCTTTGATGGCGAAGGCCCATGGCCTTAAGGACGTTATTTTAAACTTATCAGAAAAAACAACATGTCTGAGTTCAAGTTAGGTCGAACCTCTACTTTTTTTTATGGCAAAGGCCCTTGGCCATAAGGGTGTTATTTTTAACTTATCGAAATAACGACCCGTCTGAGTTCGAACGAGGTTGAACTTCTACTTTTCTTTGATGGTAAAAGCACTTGGCCTTAAGGGTGTTATTTTGAACTTATCAAAATAACGACTTGTCTGAGTTCGAATAAGGTCGAACTTTTTCTTTTCTTTGATGGCGAAGGACCTTGGCCTTAAGTTTGTTATTTCGAACTTATCAAAATAACGTCATGTTTGTGTTCGAACGAGGTTGAATCTGTGCTTTTCTTTGATTGCGAAGGTCCTTGGCCTTAAGGATGTTATTTCGAACTTACCAAAATAACAACCCGTCTGAGTTCGAACGAGGTCGAACCTTTGCTTTTCTTTGATGGCGAAGGCCCTTGTACTTAAGGGCGTTATTTCAAACTTATCGAAATAACAACCCGTCTAAGTTCGAGTGAGGTCGAACCTCTACTTTTTTTTATAACGAAGGCCCTTGGCCTTAAGGGTGTTATTTCGAACTTATTCAAATATCGACCCGTCTGAGTTCGAACGAGGTCGAACCTATGCTTTACTTTAATGGCGAAGGCCCTTGGCCTTAAGGGTGTTATTTCAAACTTATCGAAATAACGACCCGTCTGAGTTCGAACGAGGTCGAGCCTCTGCTTTTCTTTGATGGCGAATTCCCTTTGTCTTAAGGGCGTTATTTCGAACTTATCGAAATAACGACCCGTCTGAGTTAGAACGAGGTCGAACTCTACTTTTCTTTGATGGCGAAGGCAGTTGGCCTTAAGGGTGTTATTTCGAACTAATCAAGATAACGACCCGTCTGAGTTCGAATAAGGTTGAACCTTTGCTTTTATTTGATGGCGAAGCCCTTAGACTTAAGGGTGTTATTTCGAACTTATCTAAATAACGACCTGTCTGTGTTCGAACGAGTTCGAACCTCTACTTTACTTTGATGGCGAAGGCCCTTGGCCTTAAGGGTGTTATTTCAAAGTTATCGAAATAACGACCCGTCTGAGTTCGAATGAGGTCGAACCTCTACTTTTCTTTGATGGCAATTGCAGTTGGCCTTAAGGGTTTTATTTCGAACTAATCAAAATAACGACCCGTCTGAGTTCGAATAAGGTCGAACCTTTGGTTTGTTTTGATGGCGAAGGCCCTTAGCCTTATGGTTGTTTTTTCGAACTTATAGAAATAACGACCCGTCTGTGTTTAAACGAGGTCGAACCTCTACTTTTCTTTGATGGCAAAGGCACTTGGCCTTAAGGGTGTTATTTCGAACTGATAGAAATAACGGCCCGTCTGAGTTCGAACGAGGTCGAATCTCTACTTCTCTTTGTTGGCGAAGGCCCTTGGCCTTAAGGGTGTTATTTTGAACTTTTCAAAATAACGACCTGTCTGAGTTCGAACGAAGTCAAACCTCTGTATTTCCTTAATGGCGAAGGCCTTTGGCCGTATGAGTGTTATTTCGAACTTATCGGAATAACGACCCGTCTGAGTTCGAACGAGGTCGAACATCTGCTTTTCATTGACGACGAAGGCCCTTGGCCTTTAGTGAGTTATTTCAAACTTATCGAAATAACGACCAGTCTGAGTTCGAATGAGGTCGAACCTGTGCTTTTCTTTGACGGCAAAGGCCCTTGGCCTTAAGGGCGTTATTTTGAAACTTATCGAAGAAACAACACGTCTAAGTTCGAGTGAGGTCGAACCTCTACTTTTTTTTATAACGAAGGCCCTTGGCCTTAAAGGAGTTATTTTGAACTTATTGAAATAACTACCCGTCTGAGTTCAAATGAGGTCGAACCTGTACTTTTCTTTGATGGCAAAGGCACTTGGCCTTAAGGGTATTATTTTGAACTTATCAAAATAACGACCCGTCTGAGTTCGAATAAGGTCGAACTTTTACTTTTCTTTGATGGTGAAGGCCCTTGGCCTGAAGGTTGTTATTATGAACTTATCAAAATAACGACCTTTCTGTGTTCGAACGAGGTTGAACCTATGCTTTTCTTTGATGGCGAAGGCCCTTGGCCTTAAGGGTGTTATTTCGAACTTATCGAAATAACGACCCGTCTGAGTACGAATGTGGTCGAACCTTTGCTTTTCTTTGATGGCGAAGGCCCTTGGCCTTAAGGGTGTTATTTCAAACTTATCAAAATAACAACCCTTCTGAGTTCGAGTGAGGTCGAACCTCTACTTTTTTTTTATAACGAAGGCCCTTGGCCTTAAGGGTGTTATTTTGAACTTATCGAAATAATAACCCATCTGAGTTAGTACGAGGTCGAACCTGTGCTTTACTTTGATGGCGAAGGCCCTTGGCCTTAAGGGTGTTATTTCAAACTTATCGAAATAATGACCCGTCTGAGTTCGAATGAGGTCGAGCCTCTGCTATTCTTTGATGGCGAATGCCCTTTGCCTTAAGGGCATTATTTCGAACTTATCGAAATAACGACCCGTCTGAGTTCGAACGAGGTCGAACCTCTACTTTTCTTTGATGGTGAAGGCAGTTGGACTTAAGGGTGTTATTTCAAACTTATCGAAATAACAACCCGTCTACGTTCGAATAAGGTCGAGCCTTTACTTTTCTTTGATGGCGAAGGCTCTTGGACTTATGGGTGTTATTTAGAATTTATCAAAATAACGACCTGTCTGTGTTCGAACGAGGTCTAACCTCTAATTTTATTTGATGGCAAAGGCACTTGACCTTAAGGGTGTTATTTTGAACTTATCAAAATAACGACCCGTTTGAGTTCGAATAAGGTCAAACCATTGCTTATCCTTTGATGGTGAATGCCCGCAGCCTTAAGGGTGTTATTTTGAACTTATCAAAATGACAACCCGTCTGAGTTCATATGAGGTCGAACATCTAGTTTTCTTTGATGGCGAAGGCCCTTGGACTTAATGGTATTATTTTGAACTTATCGAAATAAAGACCCGTCTGAGTTCGAACGAGGTCAAACCTCTGCTTTCCTTTGATAGTGAAGGCCCTTTTCCTTAAGGGTGTTATTTCGAACTTATTGAAATAATGACCCGTCTAAGTTCCAATGAGTCCAAATGTATCCTTTACATTAATGGAGAAGGCCCTTGTACTTAAGGGTGTTATTTCGAACTTTTCGAAATAACAACCTGTCTGAGTTCGAACGAGGTCAAACCTCTGCTTTCCTTTGATAGCGAAGGCACTTGGTCTTAAAGGTGTTATTTCGAACTTATAGAAATAACGACCGTCTATGTTCGAACGAGGTTAAACCTCTGCTTTCCTTTGATGACGAAGGCCCTTGGCTTTAAGGGTGTTATTTAGAACTTCGTGAAATAATGACCCGTCTGAGTTCGAACGAGGTTCAACCTCTACTTTGCTTTGATGGCGAAGTCCCTTGGCCTTAAGGGTGTTATTTCAAACATATCAAAATAATGATCTGTCTGTTTTCGAACGAGGTCGAACCTCTGCTTTCCTTTGATAGCGAAGGCCCTTGGCCTTAAGGGTGTTATTTAGAACTTGTTAAAATAGTGACCCGTCTGAGTTCGAACGAGGTCGAACCTCTGCTTTTCTGTCATGACGAAGGCCCTTGGCTTTAAGGGTGTTATTTAGAACTTGTTAAAATAGTGACCCGTCTGAGTTCGAACGAGGTTCAACCTCTACTTTGCTTTGATGGCGAAGTCCCTTGGCCTTAAGGGTGTTATTTCAAACATATCAAAATAATGATCTTTCTGTTTTCGAACGAGGTCGAACCTCTGCTTTCCTTTGATAGCGAAGGCCCTTGTCCTTAAGGGTGTTATTTAGAACTTGTTAAAACAGTGACCCGTCTGAGTTCGAACGAGGTCGAACCTCTGCTTTTCTGTCATGACGAAGGCCCTTGGCTTTAAGGGTGTTATTTTCAACTTATCGAAATAACGACCTGTCTGAGTTCGAACGAGGTCGAACCTCTACGTTCCTTTAATAGCGAAGGCCCTTAGCCTTAAGGATGTTATTTTAAACTTATCAAAATAATGACCCATCTAAATCCGAACGAGGTCGAACCTCTGCTTTCCTTTGATGGCAAAGGCCTTTGTCCTTAAGGGTGTTATTTAGAACTTCTCAAAATAATGAACCATCTGAGTTCGAACGAGGTTGAAACTCTAATTTTCTTTGATGGCGAAGGCCCTTGGCCTTAAGGGTGTTATTTCGAAGTTATCAAAATAACGATATGTCTGTTTTCGTACAAGGTCGAACCTCTGCTTTCCTTTGATAGCGAAGGCCCTTGGCCTTAAGGGTGTTATTTCAAACTTGTCGAAATAACGACCCGTCTGAGTTTGAATGAGGTCGAACCTCTGCTTTTCTTTGGTGGTGAAGGCCCTTGGCCTTAAGGGTGTTATTTCGAAGTTATCAAAATAACGATATGTCTGTTTTTGTACAAGGTCAAACCTCTGCTTTCCTTTGATAGCGAAGGCCCTTGGCCTTAAGGGTGTTATTTTGAACTTGTCGAAATAACGACCCGTCTGAGTTTGAATGAGGTCGAACCTCTGCTTTTCTTTGGTGGTGAAGGCCCTTGGCCTTAAGTGTGTTATTTCGAACTTATCGAAATAACGACTCGTCTGAGTTCGAACGAGGTCGAACCTCTTCTTTCATTTGATGGCGAAGGCCCTTGGCCTTAAGGGTGTTATTTTGAACTTGTCAAAATAATGATCCATTTGAGTTCGAACGATGCCAAACCTCTGCTTTTCTTTGATGGCGAAGGCCCCTAGCCCTAAGGGTGTTATTTCAAACTTATCAAAATAACGACTCATCTGAGTTCGAATGAGGTTGAACCTTAGCTTTTCTATGATGGCAAAGGCCCTTGGCCTTAAGGTTGTTATTTCGAACTTATCAAAATAACGACATGTCTGTGTTCGAATGTGGTCGAACATGTGCTTTTCTTTAATGGCGAAGGGCCTTGGCCATAAGGGTGTTATTTCGAACTTATCGAAATAACGACCCGTCTGAGTTCGAATGAGGTCAAACATTTGCTTTTCTTTGACGGCGAAGGCCCTTGGCCTTAAGGGAGTTATTTCAAACTTATCGAAATAACAACCCATTTGAGTTCGAGTGAGGTCGAACCTCTGCTTTTTTTTATAATGAAGGCCATTGCCCTTAAGGGAATTATTTCAAACTTATAAAAATAATGACCCGTCTGAGTTTGAACGAGGTCGAACCTCTACTTTTCTTTGATGGAGAAGGCCCTTGGTCTTAAGGGCGTTATTTCAAACTTATCGAAAAAAACAACCTATCCGAGTTCGAGTTATGTTGAACCTCTACTTTTTTTTATGGCAAAAGCCCTTGGCCATAAGGGTGTTATTTTTAACTTATCGAAATAACGACCCCTCTGAGTTCAAACGAGGTCGAACCTCTACTTTTCTTTGATGGGAAAGGCATTTGGCCTTAAGGGTGTTATTTCGAACTTATCAAAATAACGACTTGTTTGTGTTCGAACGAGGTTGAACCTGTACTTTTCTTTGATTGCGAAGGCCCTTGGCCTTAAGGGTGTTATTTCGAACTTACCAATATAACGACCCGTCTGAGTTCGAACGAGGTTGACCCTTTGCTTTTCTTTGACGGCGAAGGCCTTTGGCATTAAGGGAGTTATTTGAAGCTTATCGAAATAAAAACCCGTATGAGTTAGAGTGAGGTCGAACCTCTACTTTGTTTTAATAACGAAGGTCCTTGGCCTTAAGGGTGTTATTTTGAACATATTGAAATAACGACCCGTCTGAGTTCGAACGAGGTCGAACCTGTGATTTACTTTGATGGAGAAGGCCCTTGGCCTTAAGGGTGTTGTTTCGAACTTATCAAAATAACGACCTGTTTAAGTTCGAATAAGGTCGAGCCTCTGATTTTCTTTGATGGCGAATGCCCTTTGCCTTAAGGGCATTATTTCGAACTTATCGAAATAACGAACCGTCTGAGTTCGAACGAGGTCAAACCTCTACTTTTTTTTGATGGCGAAGGAAGTTGGCCTTAAGGGTGATATTTCAAACTAATCGAAATAACGACCCGTCTGAGTTCGAATAAGGTCGAACCTTTGCTTTTATTTGAAGGCGAAGGCCCTCAGACTTAAGGGTGTTATTTCTAACTTATCAAAATAACGACCTGTCTGTGTTCGAACGAGTTCGAACCTCTACTTTTCTTTGATGGCAAAGGCTTTTGGCCTTAAGGGTGTTATTTCGAAGTTATCGAAATAACGGCCCGTCTGAGTTTGAATAAGGTCGAACCTTTGCTTTTCTTTTATGGCGAAGGCCCTTGGCCTTATGGGTGTTTTCTCGAACTTATCGAAATAACGACCCATCTGTGTTTGAACGAGGTCGAACCTCTACTTTTCTTTAATGGAAAAGGCACTTGGCCTTAAGGGTGTTATTTTGAACTTATCGAAATAACGACCCATCTGAGTTTGAGCGTGGTCGAACCTCTGCTTTTCTTTATTGGTGAAGGCCCTTGGCCTTAAGGGTGTTATTTTGAAATTTTCAAAATAACGACCTGTCTGAGTTCAAACGAGGTCGAACCTATGCTTTTCCTTAATGGCGAAGGCCTTAGGCCTTAGGAGTGTTATTTCGAACTTATCGAAATAACGACCCCTCTGAGTTCGAATGAGGTCGAACCTTTGCTTTTCTTTGATGGCATAGGCCCTTGGCCTTAAGTGCGTTATTTCAAACTTATCGAAATAACGACCCGTCTGAGTTCGAATGAGGTCGAACCTCTGCTTTTCTTTGATGGCGAAGGCCCTTAGACTTAAGGGTATTATTTCAAACTTATCAAAATAACGACCTGTCTGTGTTCGAACGAGTTCGAACCTCTACTTTTCTTTGATGGAGAATGCCCTTAGCCATAAGGGTGTTATTTTGAAGTTATCGAAATAACGACCTGTCTGAGTTCGAACGAGTTCGAACCTCTACTTTTCTTTGATGGCGAAGGCAGTTGGCCCTAATGGTGTTATTTCGAACTTATCAAAATAACGACCCGTCTGAGTTCGAATAAGGTCGAACCTTTGCTTTTATATGATGGCGAAGGCCCTTGGACTTACGGGTGTTTTCTCGAACTTATCGAAATAACGACCCATCTATGTTTGAACGAGGTCAAACCTCAACTTTTCTTTGATGGCAAAGGCACTTGGCCTTAAGGGTGTTATTTTGAAAATATCAAAATAAAGACCCATCTGAGTTCGAACGTGGTCGAACCTCTGCTTTTCTTTGTTGGTGAAGGCCCTTGGCCTTAAGGGTGTTATTTTGAACTTTTCAAAATAACGACCTGTCTGAGTTCAAACGAGGTCAAACCTATGCTTTTCCTTAATGGCGAAGGCCTTAGGCCTTAAGAGTGTTATTTCGAACTTATCGAAATAACGACCCGTCTGAGTTCAAATGAGGTCGAACCTATGCTTTTCTTTGATGGCGTAGGCCCTTGGCCTTAAGTGCGTTATTTCAAACTTATCGAAATAACGACTCGTCTGAGTTCGAATGAGGTCAAACCTCTGCTTTTCTTTGACGGCGAAGGCCCTTGGCCTTAAGGGAGTTATTTCAAACTTATCAAAAAAACAACCCGTCTGAGTTCGAGTGAGGGCGAACCTCTACTTTTTTTTATAACAAAAGACCTTGGCCTTAACGGTGTTATTTCAAACTTGTAAAATTAGTGACCCGTTTGAGTTCGAATGAGGTCGAACCTCTGCTTTTCTTTCATGACGAAGGCCCTTGGCCTTAGGGGTGTTATTTCGAACTTATCGAAATAACGACCTGTCTGAGTTCGAACGAGGTCGAGCCTCTGTTTTTATTTGATGACGAATGCCCTTGGCCTTAAGGGCGTTATTTTGAACTTATCGAAATAACAACCCATCTGAGTTCGACCGAGGTTGAAGCTCTACTTCTTTTTGATGGTGAAGGCAGTTGGCCTTAAGGGTGTTATTTCGAACTAATAGAAATAACGACCCGTCTGAGTTCGAATAAGGTCGAACCTTTACTTTTATTTGATGGCGAAGGCCCTGTCTTAAGGGTATTATTTCAAACTTATCAAAATAACGACCTGTATGTGTTCGAACGAGTTCGAACCTCTACTTTTCTTTGATAGCGAATGCCCTTGGCCTTAAGGGTGTTATTTCGAAGTTATCGAAATAACGACCTGTCTGAGTTCGAACGAGGTCGAACCTCTACTTTTCTTTGATGGCGAAGGCAGTTGGCCTTAATGGTGTTATTTCGAACTTATCAAAATAACAACTCGTCTGAATTCGAATAAGGTCAAACCTTTGCTTTTATTTGATGGCGAAGGCCCTTGGCCTTATGGGTGTTTTCTCGAACTTATCGAAATAACGACCCATCTATGTTTGAACGAGGTCGAACCTCAACTTTTCTTTGATGGCAAAGGCACTTGGCCTTAAGGGTGTTATTTCGAACATATCGAAATAAAGACCCGTCTGAGTTCGAACGAGGTCGAACCTCTGCTTTTCTTTGATGGCGAAGGCCCTTGGCCTTAATGGTGTTATTTTGAACTTATCGAAAAAAACAACCTGTCCGAGTTCGAGTTATGTCGAACCTCTGCTTTTCCTTACTGGCGAAGGCCTTAGGCCTTAAGAGTGTTATTTCGAACTTATCGAAATAACAACCCGTCTAAGTTCGAACGACGTCGAACCTCTGCTTTTCTTTGATGGCGAAGCCCCTTGGCCTTAGGTGCATTATTTTAAACTTATCGAAATAACGACCCGTCTGAGTTCGAATGAGGTCGAACCTCTGCTTTTCTTTGACGGCGAAGGCCCTTGGACTTAAGGGCGTTATTTAAAACTTATCAAAAAAATAACCGGTCTGAGTTCGAGTGAGGTCGAACCTCTACTTTTTTTTATAACGAAGGCCCTTGGCCTTAAGGGAGTTACTTTGAACATATTGAAATAACGACCCGTCTGAGTTCGAACGATGTTGAACCTCTGCTTTTCTTTGATGGCAAATGCCCTTTGCCTTAAAGGCGTTATTTCGAACTTATCGAAATAACGACCTGTCTGAGATCGAACGAGGTCGAACCTCTACTTTTCTTTGTTGGCGAAGGCACTTGGGCTTAGGGGTGTTATTTTGAGCTTTTCAAAATAACGACCTGCCTGAGTTCGAACGAGGTTCAACCTCTACTTTGCTTAGATGGCGAAGGCCCTTGGCCTTAAGGGTGTTATTTCAAACATATCAAAATTACGATCTGTCTGTGTTCGAACGAGGTCGAACCTCTACTTTCCTTTGATAGTGAAGGCCCTTGGCCTTAAGGTTGTTATTTCGAACTTGTAAAAATAGTGACCCATCTGAGTTCGAACGAGGTCGAACCTCTGCTTTTCTTTCATGACGAAGGCCCTTGGCCTTAAGGGTGTTATTTCGAACTTATCGAAATAACGGCCTGTCTGAGTTCGAACGAGGTCGAACCTCTGCTTTTCTTTCATGACGAAGGCCCTTGGCCTTAAGGGTGTTATTTCGAACTTATCGAAATAACGGCCTGTCTGAGTTCGAACGAGGTCGAACCTATACTTTCCTTCAATAGCTAAGGCCCTTAGCCTTAAGGATTTTATTTTAAACTTATCAGAATAATGACCCATCTAAGTTTGAACGAGGTCGAACCTCTGCTTTCCTTTGACGGCAAAGGCCTTTGGCCTTAAGGGTTTTATTTATAACTTCTCAAAATAATGAACCATCTGAGTTCGAACTTGGTTGAAACTCTAATTTTCTTTGATGGCGAAGGCCCTTGGCCTTAAGGGTATTATTTCGAACTTATCAAAATAACGATATGTCTGTTTTCGTACAAGGTCGAACCTCTGCTTTCCTTTGATAGCGAAGGCCCTTGGCCTTAAGGGTGTTATTTCCAACTTGTCGAAATAACGACCCGTCTGAGTTTGAATGAGGTCGAACCTCTGCTTTTCTTTGGTGGCGAAGGCCTTTTGGCCTTAAGTGTGTTATTTCGAACTGATCGAAATAATGACTCGTCTGAGTTCGAACGAGGTCGAACCTCTTCTTTCATGTGATGGCGAAGGCCCTTGGCCTTAAGGGTGTTATTTTGAACTTGTCAAAATAATGACCCATTTGAGTTTGAACGAGGTCAAACCACTGCTTTTCTTTGATGGCGAAATCCCCTAGCCCTAAGGGTGGTATTTCAAACTTATCCATCTGAGTTCGAATGAGGCTGAACCTTTGCTTTTCTTTGATGGCGAAGGCCCTCGGCCTTAAGGTTGTTATTTTGAACTTATCAAAATAACGACATGTCTGTGTTCGAACGAGGTCAAACCTGTGCTTTTCTTTGATGGCGAAGGCCCTTGGCCATAAGGTTGTTATTTCAAACTTATCGAAATAACGAGCCGTCTGAGTTCGAACGAGGTCAAACATTTTCTTTTCTTTGACAGCGAAAGCCCTTTGCCTTAAGGGAGTTATTTCAAACTTATCGAAATAACAACCCGTTTGAGTTCGAGTGAGGTCGAACCTCTGCTTTTTTTTTATAATGAAGGCCCTTGGCCTTAAGGGTGTTATTTTAAACTTATCGAAATAACGACCCGCTGAGTTCGAACGAGGTCGAACCTGTACATTTCGTTGATGGAAAAGGCCGTTGGCCTTAAGGGAGTTATTTCAAACGTATCAAAATAACGACCCGTCTGAGTTTGAATAAGGTCGAACCTCTGCTTTTCTTTGATGGCGAAGGCCCTTGGCCATAAGGGTATTATTTTTAAGTTATCGAAATAACGACCCGTCTGTGTTCGAACGAGGTCGAACCTCTACTTTTGTTTGATGGCAAAGGCACTTGGCCTTAAGGGTATTATTTTGAACTTATCAAAATAACGACCTGTCTTAGTTCGAATAAGGTCGAGCTTTTGCTTTTCTTTGATGGCGAAGGCCCTTGGCCTTAAGGTTGTTATTTCGAACTTATCAAAATAACGACTTGTTTGTGTTCGAACGAGGTTGAACCTGTACTTTTATTTGATTGCGAAGGCCTTTGGCCTTAAGCGTGTTATTTCGAACTTACCAAAATCACGACCCGTCTGTGTTCGAACGAGGTCGACCCTTTGCTTTTCTTTGACGGCGAAGGACCTTGGCATTAAGGGAGTTATTTCAAACTTATCGAAATAACAACCCGTCTGAGTTCGAGTGAGGCCGAACCTCTACTTTTATTTTTATAACGAAGGCCCTTGGCTTTAAGGGTGTTATTTTGAACTTATTGAAATAACGACCCGTCTGAGTTCGAACGATGTCGAACATGTGCTTTACTTTGATGGCAAAGGCCCTTGGCCTTAAGGGTGTTGTTTCGAACTTATCGAAATAACGACCCGTCTGAGTTCGAACGAGGTGGAGCCTTTACTTTTCTTTGATGGCAAATGCCCTTCGCCTTAAGGGCGTTATTTCGAACTTATCGAAATAATGACCCGTCTGAGTTCGAACGAGGTCGAACCTCTACTTTTCTTTGATGGCGAAGGTAGTTGGCCTTAAGGGTATTATTTCAAACTAATCGAAATAACGACCTGTCTGAGTTCGAATAAGGTCGAACCTTTGCTTTTATTTGATGGCGAAGGCCCTTAGACTTAAGGGTGTCATTTCGAACTTATCAAAATAACGACCTATCTGTGTTCGAACGAGTTCGAACCTCAACTTTTCTTTGATGGCGAAGGCAGTTGGCCTTAAGAGTTTTATTTCAAACTTATCAAAATAACGACCCGTCTAAGTTCGAATAAGGTCGACCCTTTGCTTTTCTTTGATGGCGAAGGCCCTTGGCCTTATGGGTATTTTCTAGAACTTATCGAAATAACGACACATCAGTGTTTGAACGAGGTCGAACCTCTATTTTTCTTTGATGGCAAAGGCACTTGGCCTTAAGGGTGTTATTTCGAACTTATCGAAATAACGACCCGTCTGATTTCGAACGAGGTCGAACCTCTGCTTTTCTTTGATGGCGAAGGCCCTTGGCCTTAAGGGTGTTATTTTGAACTTTTCAATATAACGACCAGTCTGAGTTCGAACGAGGTCGAACCTCTACTTTTCCTTAACGGCGAAGGCCTTTGACCTTAAGAGTTTTATTTTGAACTTATCGAAATAACGACCAGTCTGAGTTCGAACGAGGTCGAACCTCTGCTTTTCTTTGATGGCGAAGGCCCTTGGCCTTAAGTGCGTTATTTCAAACTTATCGAAATAACGACCCGTCTGAGTTCGATTGAGGTCGAACCTCTGCTTTTCTTTGGCGGCGAAGGCCCTTGGCCTTTAGGGCGTTATTTCAAACTTATCAAAAAAAACCATCTGAGTTGGAGTGAGGTCGAACCTCTACTTTTTTTTTTATAACGAAGGCCCTTGGCCTTAAGGGAGTTATTTTGAACATATTGAAATAACGACCCGTCTGAGTTCGAACGAGGTCGAGCCTCTAATTTTCTTTGATGGCGAATGCCCTTTCCCTTAAAGGCGTTATTTCGAACTTATCGATATAACAACCCGTCTGAGTTCGAACGAGGTCGAACCTCTGCTTTTCTTTGATGGCGAAGGCCCTTGGCCTTAAGAGTGTTATTTCAAACATATCAAAATAACGATCTGTCTGTGTTCGATTGAGGTCGAACCTCTGCTTTCCTTAGACAGCGAAGGCCCTTGGCCTTAAGAGTGTTATTTCAAACATATCAAAATAACGATCTGTCTGTGTTCGATTGAGGTCGAACCTCTGCTTTCCTTAGACAGCGAAGGCCCTTGGCCTTAAGAGTGTTATTTCAAACATATCAAAATAACGATCTGTCTGTGTTCGATTGAGGTCGAACCTCTGCTTTCCTTAGACAGCGAAGGCCCTTGGCCTTAAGAGTGTTATTTCAAACATATCAAAATAACGATCTGTCTGTGTTCGATTGAGGTCGAACCTCTGCTTTCCTTAGACAGCGAAGGCCCTTGGCCTTAAGAGTGTTATTTCAAACATATCAAAATAACGATCTGTCTGTGTTCGATTGAGGTCGAACCTCTGCTTTCCTTAGACAGCGAAGGCCCTTGGCCTTAAGAGTGTTATTTCAAACATATCAAAATAACGATCTGTCTGTGTTCGATTGAGGTCGAACCTCTGCTTTCCTTAGACAGCGAAGGCCCTTGGCCTTAAGAGTGTTATTTCAAACATATCAAAATAACGATCTGTCTGTGTTCGATTGAGGTCGAACCTCTGCTTTCCTTAGACAGCGAAGGCCCTTGGCCTTAAGAGTGTTATTTCAAACATATCAAAATAACGATCTGTCTGTGTTCGATTGAGGTCGAACCTCTGCTTTCCTTAGACAGCGAAGGCCCTTGGCCTTAAGAGTGTTATTTCAAACATATCAAAATAACGATCTGTCTGTGTTCGATTGAGGTCGAACCTCTGCTTTCCTTAGACAGCGAAGGCCCTTGGCCTTAAGAGTGTTATTTCAAACATATCAAAATAACGATCTGTCTGTGTTCGATTGAGGTCGAACCTCTGCTTTCCTTAGACAGCGAAGGCCCTTGGCCTTAAGAGTGTTATTTCAAACATATCAAAATAACGATCTGTCTGTGTTCGATTGAGGTCGAACCTCTGCTTTCCTTAGACAGCGAAGGCCCTTGGCCTTAAGAGTGTTATTTCAAACATATCAAAATAACGATCTGTCTGTGTTCGATTGAGGTCGAACCTCTGCTTTCCTTAGACAGCGAAGGCCCTTGGCCTTAAGGGAGGTATTTTGAACATATTGAAATAACGACCCGTCTGAGTTCGAACAAGGTCGAACCTCTACTTTTCTTTGATGGCAAAGGCACTTGGCCTTAAGGGTGTTATTTCGAACTTATCGAAATAACGACCCGTCTGAGTTCGAACAAGGTCGAACCTCTACTTTTCTTTGTTGGCGAAGGCCTTTGGCCTTAGGGGTGTTCTTTTGAGCTTTACAAAATAACGACCTGTCTGAGTTCGAACGAGGTTTAACCTCTACTTTGCTTTGATGGCGAAGGCCCTTGGCCTTAAGAGTGTTATTTCAAACATATCAAAATAACGATCTGTCTGTGTTCGATTGAGGTCGAACCTCTGCTTTCCTTTGACAGCGAAGGCCCTTGGCCTTAAGGGTGTTATTTCGAACTTGTCAAAATAGTGACCCGTCTGAGTTCGAACGAGGTCGAACCACTGCTTTTCTTTCATGACGAAGGCCCTTGGCCTTAACGGTGTTATTTCGAACTTATCGAAATAACGACCTGTCTGAGTTCAAACGAGGTTGAACCTCAACATTCCTTTAATAGAGAAGGCCCTTAGCCTTAAGGATGTTATTTTAAACTTAGCAAAATAATGACCCATCTAAGTTCGAACGAGGTCGAACCTCTGCTTTCCTTTGATGGCAAAGGCCTTTGGCCTTAAGGGTGTTATTTATAACTTCTCAAAATTATGAACCATCTGAGTTTGAACGAGGTTGAAACTCTAATTTTCTTTGATGGCGAAGGCCCTTGGCCTTAAGGGTGTTATTTCAAACTTATCAAAATAACAATATGTCTGTTTTCGTACAAGGTCGAACCTCTGCTTTCCTTTGATAACGAAGGCCCTTGGCCTTAAAGGTGTTATTTCGAACTTGTCGAAATAACGACCCGTCTAAGTTTGAATGAGGTCGAACCTCTACTTTTCTTTGGTGGCGAAGGCCCTTGGCCTTAAGTGTGTTATTTTGAACTTATCGAAATAACGACTTGTCTGAGTTCGAACGAGGTCGAACCTCTTCTTTCATTTGATGCCGAAGGCCCTTGGCCTTAAGGGTGTTATTTTTGAACTTGTCACTATAATGACCCATTTGAGTTTGAACGAGGTCAAACCTCTGCTTTTCTTTGATGGCGAAGGCCCCTAGCCCTAAGGGTGGTATTTCAAACTTGTCGAAATAACGACCCGTCTGAGTTCGAATGAGGTTGAACCTTTGCTTTTCTTTGATGGCGAAGGCCCTTGGCCTTAAGGTTGTTATTTCAAACTTATCAAAATAACGACATGTCTGTGTTCGAACGAGGTTGAACCTGTGCTTTTCTTTGATGGCGAAGGCCCTTGGCCATAAGGTTATTATTTCGAACTTATCGAACTAACGACCCGTCTGAGTTCGAACGAGGTCAAACATTTTCTTTTCTTTGACAGCGAAGGCCCTTTTCCTTAAGGGAGTTATTTCAAACTTATCGAAATAACAACCCGTTTGAGTTCGAGTAAGGTCGAACCTCTGCTTTTTTTTTATAATGAAGGCCCTTGGCCTTAAGGGTGTTATTTTAAACTTATCGAAATAATGACCCGTCTGAGTTCGAACGAGGTCGAACCTGTACATTTCATTGATGGAAAAGGCCGTTGGCCTTAAGGGAGTTATTTCAAACGTATCAAAATAACGACCCGTCTGAGTTTGAATGAGGTCGAACCTCTGCTTTTCTTTGATGGCAAAGGCCCTTGGCCATAAGGGTGTTATTTTTAAGTTATCGAAATAACGACCCGTCTGTGTTCGAACTAGGTCGAACCTCTACTTTTCTTTGATGGCAAAGGCACTTGGCCTTAAGGGTATTATTTTGAACTTATCAAAATAACAACCTGTCTGAGTTCGAATAAAGTCGAAATTTTGCTTTTCTTTGATGGCGAAGGCCCTTGGCCTTAAGGTTGTTATTTCGAACTTATCAAAATAAAGACTTGTTTGTGTTCGAACGAGGTTGAACCTGTACTTTTATTTGATTGCGAAGGCCTTTGTCCTTAAGCGTGTTATTTCGAACTTACCAAAATAACGACCCGTCTGTGTTCGAACGAGGTCGACCCTTTGCTTTTCTTTGACGACGAAGGACCTTGGCATTAAGGGAGTTATTTCAAACTTATCGAAATAACAACCCGTCTGAGTTCGAGTGAGGCCGAACCTCTACTTTTATTTTTATAACGAAGGCCCTTGGCTTTAAGGGTGTTATTTTGAACTTATTGAAATAACGACCCGTCTGAGTTCGAACGATGTCGAACCTGTGCTTTACTTTGATGGCAAAGGCCCTTGGCCTTAAGGGTGTTGTTTCGAACTTATCGAAATAACGACCCGTCTGAGTTCGTACGAGGTGGAGCCTTTGCTTTTCTTTGATGGCAAATGCCCTTCGCCTTAAGGGCGTTATTTCGAACTTATCGAAATAATGACCCGTCTGAGTTCGAACGAGGTCGAACCTCTACTTTTCTTTGATGGCGAAGGTAGTTGGCCTTATGGGTATTATTTCGAACTAATCAAAATAACGACCCGTCTGAGTTCGAATAAGGTCGAACCTTTGCTTTGATTTGATGGCGAAGGCCCTTAGACTTAAGGGTGTCATTTCGAACTTATCAAAATAACGACCTATCTGTGTTCGAACGAGTTCGAACCTTAACTTTTCTTTGATGGCGAAGGCAGTTGGCCTTAAGAGTTTTATTTCAAACTTATCAAAATAACGACCCGTCTGAGTTCGAATAAGGTCGAACCTTTGCTTTTCTTTGATGGCGAAGGCCTTGGCCTTATGGGTGTTTTCTAGAACTTATCGAAATAACGACACATCTGTGTTTGAACGAGGTCGAACCTCTACTTTTCTTTGATGGCAAAGGCACTTGGCCTTAAGGGTATTATTTTGAACTTATCAAAATAACAACCTGTCTGAGTTCGAATAAAGTCGAACTTTTGCTTTTCTTTGATGGCGAAGGCCCTTGGCCTTAAGGTTGTTATTTCGAACTTATCAAAATAAAGACTTGTTTGTGTTCGAACGAGGTTGAACCTGTACTTTTATTTGATTGCGAAGGCCTTTGTCCTTAAGCGTGTTATTTCGAACTTACCAAAATAACGACC
>MU674968.1:10901-23977 GCA_026770625.1 Nicotiana glauca
TTGTAAGAGTATTCCAACCCTTCAGTTTATATTTTCACATTCTGGTACTTTTACCTTTGATCGAAAATTTCCTTCTTTTTTGTTGTGCTGTGTGCAATTCTTTCTCAACCGAAATCATGCCCAAACCTCGTCGAAATGACGAGAGGGTCCCGGCGGCTGCTCCATTGAACGTGCCACCCCCTTCCGATGGTGGAAAGATAGAGGAAGAAGAGGACATCAGTCCTCTTACGGTGGAAGCATTATGACCAAAGCATCCTTCGTCTCGAAGCGATTTCAACAAGGACTCTCCCACTCCAACTCCGGTGCTTTTCGAGTCGTGACAGAATCACTTAGACGATCTCTGCATTAAGTACGGCATACCTGCCCACATAGAGATGATTCCAACGGGGAGAGATCACATGGATGTTAACAGGCCAGGGTACTGTGCCTTTTATGAATACCCTTTTTTATTGGCTATGGCCTTTCTCTTTTTCCTTTGGCGGAGGAGCTTTGCCGATTCCATAACATATTCCCGGCTCAACTCATGTTGTATACCCTAAAAGTGCTTCGGCTACTGACCAAATATGCGGAGTTGGCCGGATATTAAGTCTCGGTTCATCACCTCTTACAATTGTTCAATGCTGGTTATCTGAGAGGGACCATGGTGCATTTAAGAAGTCGTGGTATGAAAGGATTGGTGGTCGGAACTGATGACCGAGCTAGCCGCGGATTCTGGGAAAAAAATATCTTCATTAGGACCGAGCATGTGGTCTCTAACCCTGCCGAATTCCCAGAGAGGTGGAATTCGACACGCAAGTATTGCAATTTGTTAAGTTCCTTATTACTTGTTACTGCTGCAATTCTAATTCTTATATTGCAGCCATGGCTCATCCGCCCCAGCCCGTCTCTGGTCTCAGGAGATGGGTTGCCGGCTTGCTACCCCACGCGGAAGAGACCCGCACGTGGCATGTCTTCATGCAGCGCTATGGCCCCAAAGTCTCTTCAGGTAGATTTCTAATTTTTCTCTTGTAAGTTTTGCAATCTTGCTCACTTGTTTATCTTTATGACAATAGGTCGAGGTGCTTCCAAGAGGAGGGCGGCAGTCCCTACATTCATGCGATCTGACGTTGCCTCGGATGCTCGTGATATATTATGCGAGTCTATCTGAGAGGGTCTACCTCTAGCTCCTTTACAGGGCGCTACATCCGCGACTACGGTTATAGGGGAGTCAGCATCGTTGGCACCGGCCCTGCAACCCGTGGATGAGTCTTCCAATGGCGAGGAGCCATTGGAAAGAAAAGGGAGGAGGCTGGAGATGGGCAAAGGGGTGGCCACCGAGGCTGATGGAAGTGGGGTACCTCGAACGATGCCCAGACCTGTATTCATGGACAACGCCATTCTATCTGGGAGGTCGGCTCAATAGGGGAGTGCTTCTCCTGGTACTAGTTCAGTGCGTGCCGTCGAGGGGGGGTCGTCGACTAACATCGGAGGACCCGACAAGGAAGCTAAGGAGTCGAACTCTGACATCGCCCAGGAGGATGTAAATGAGTTTGTGGGTGGTCACACCCACGTGGAGATGACGATGGATGGGTCCGACCATCGCATTATGATTCTGGGGGCTTACAACTTGCTGCTAAATAGTGAGTAGGTTGGTCGGCCCTTAACCAGCTATGTGCCGCCCCTGAGAGCGAGACGCTCAGCACTGTGAACTATGCGGAGCTGTCACGAAGGGTTGCTGGCATGGCTTTACAGGTACTCTTTATTCTCTTTCTCTCTTTTGTGTATTGTAGGACTGACCTGAGGCATGCTTATTTGTGCTTTTCTTTTCAGACCCTGTTTTGGAAGTGGAGAGGGGATGCCGTAAGTAGAAAAGTATGACCCTCTACAAAAATATGTTGAAGAAGTGTCGAAAATATCGCTCTAAGCACCGAGTGGTGGTCGACCTCTACTAGTGGGACCCCGAGTTTGAAGTGTTTTGTGAGGGGCTTGAACAGAGGCAGGCCCAGTTGGAGCGCGGGGGGGCTGATCTGGAAGAGACGGATAATGAGCTGATGAAAGTCATGGCCCGTAATGCGAGTTGGAAATGCTCCTTAGGGCGAAAGACGACGAGCTCGAACTGAGTCGTGGGGCGGCGGCGGAGAACGCCGACTTGCAGCGGTGGGTGGCAGATTTGACCGCCGAGCTTGACGCCAGGATGGCGGAAATTAATAGACTTAGGGGAGTGCTAAGTGTTAGTGCCGGTAAAGTGATGGAATTACAAAGGCAGGTCACTCCCCCAAGGTCAGATGAAGTGGGTCACCTTTCTCAGCCCTCCTCGTCTCGTCCCCCGTCTGGTCGGGGTACGCTTCGTAGTGCGTATGAGATGTGGGTCTTTGCGGAGGCTCGACTCAACGTGTATAGAGAACTTCATGCTGAGGGTCGGGCGACAGAGGGAGAAAGTTCAGGCAAGGCTAAGCGAGGCTCGCATTGCTCGTGAAGCATGTGGGTACTACCCCGACTCTCCCGATGGGGAGGGTTATGCTTTCGAGGACGTCAATCACCTCGACTCAGATTCTTGGTATAACGATGTTTACCCCCAAGGGGGTGACTAGTAGTTACAAATTTGTATACTTGTGTATATTTTTGGCTTGTGAATGTACCGGAGCCCGTCTGTGGGGGCAAATGTAAATATTTTTTGTTATAATATAAACTTTACTTTCGTTGCTTCATCCATTTGTTGCCTTTCCCTTCTTGGCTTTTCTTTTATAATGATTAGCCTCCGTAGAGGTTGCTTTTATCGTGGTTCGAGTGAGATCGTACTGATGTCGATGGCCTTAGACATTAAGATGTTGCTTCGACTGTCGTCGAAGTAGTACCCGTCGTGGTTCGAACGAGGTCGAACCAATGTCGATGACCTTAGCCATTAGGATGTTGCTTTGACTGCCGTCGAAGTAGTATCCATCATGGTTCGAACGAGGTTGAACCGATGTTGATGGCCTTAGCCATTAGGATGTTGCTTCGACTGTTGTCGAAGTAGTATCCGTCGTGGTTCGAACGAGGTCGAACCGATGTCGATGGCCTTAGCCATTAGGATATTTCTTCGACTGTTGTCAAAGTAGTATCCGTCATGGTTCAAACGAGGTCGAACCGATGTCGATGGCCTTAGCCATTAGGATGTTGCTTCGACTGTCGTCGAAGTAGTATCGGTCGTGGTTCGAACGAGGTCGAACCGATGTCGATGGCCTTAGCCATTAGGATGTTGCTTCGACTGTCGTCGAAGTAGTATCGGTCGTGGTTCGAACGAGGTCGAACCGATGTCGATGGCCTTAGCCATTAGGATGTTGCTTCGACTGTCGTCGAAGTAGTATCGGTCGTGGTTCGAACGAGGTCGAACCGATGTCGATGGCCTTAGCCATTAGGATGTTGCTTCGACTGTCGTCGAAGTAGTATCGGTCGTGGTTCGAACGAGGTCGAACCGATGTCGATGGCCTTAGCCATTAGGATGTTGCTTCGACTGTCGTCGAAGTAGTATCGGTCGTGGTTCGAACGAGGTCGAACCGATGTCGATGGCCTTAGCCATTAGGATGTTGCTTCGACTGTCGTCGAAGTAGTATCGGTCGTGGTTCGAACGAGGTCGAACCGATGTCGATGGCCTTAGCCATTAGGATGTTGCTTCGACTGTCGTCGAAGTAGTATCGGTCGTGGTTCGAACGAGGTCGAACCGATGTCGATGGCCTTAGCCATTAGGATGTTGCTTCGACTGTCGTCGAAGTAGTATCGGTCGTGGTTCGAACGAGGTCGAACCGATGTCGATGGCCTTAGCCATTAGGATGTTGCTTCGACTGTCGTCGAAGTAGTATCCGTCGTGGTTCGAACGAGGTCGAACTGATGTCGATGGCCTTAGCCATTAGGATATTTTTTCGACTGTCATCGAAGTAGTATCCAGCGTGGTTCGAACAAGGTCGAACCAATGTCGATGGACTTAGCCATTAGGATATTACTTCGACTATCGTTGAAGTAGTATCCATCGTGGTTCGAATGAGGTCGAATCGATGTCGATGGCCTTAGCCATTAGGATGTTGCTTCGACTATCGTCGAAGTAGTATACGTCGTGGTTCTAACGAGGTCAAACCGTTGTCGATGGCCTTAGCCATTAGGATGTTGCTTCGACTGTCGTCAAAGTAGTATCCGTCGTGGTTCGAACGAGGTCGAACCGATGCCGATGGCCTTAGCCATTAGGATGTTGCTTACTATCGTCGAAGTAGTATCCATCATGGTTCGAACAAGGTCGAACCAATATCGATGGCCTTAGCCAATAGGATGTTACTTCGACTGTCGTCGAAGCAGTATCCGTCGTGGTTCAAACGAGGTTGAACCGATGTCGATGGCCTTAGCCATTAGGATGTTGCTTCGACTGTCGTCGAAGTAGTATCCATCGTGGTTCGAACGAGGTCGAACTGATGTCGATGGCCTTAGCCATTAAGATGTTGCTTTGACTGTCGTCGAAGTAGTATCCATTGTGGTTCGAACGAGGTCGAACCGATGTCGATGGCCTTAGCCATTAGGATGTTGCTTTGACTGTCGTCGAAGTAGTATCCGTCATGGTTTGAACAAGTTCGAACCGATGTCGATGGCCTTAGCCATTAGGATGTTGCTTCGACTGTCATCGAAGTATTATCCGTCGTGGTTCGAACGAGGTCGAACCTAGGATGTTGCTTCGACAGTTGTCAAAGTAGTATCCATCGTGGTTCAAACGAGGTCGAAACAATGCCGATGGCCTTAGCCATTAAGATATTGCTTCGACTGTCGTCGAATTAGTATCCGTCATGGTTCGAACGAGGTCGAATCGATATCGATGACCTTAGCCATTAGGATGTTGCTTCGACTATCGTCGAAGTATTATCCGTCGTGGTTTGAACGAGGTCGAACCAATGCCGATGGCCTTAGCCATTAGGATGTTTGTTCAGTGGAGACTCCCGTTCGTAGAGTGGAGATCAACTTTTGTTCGTGTAATGGAGATTTCCGCTCGTACAATGGAGAATTCTGTTCATACAATGGAGATTTTTGTTCATTCAATGGAGAATTTTGTTCATACAATGGAGATTTCTTTTCATTCAATGGAGAATAACTAGTGTGGTCCCTTCATTATATTGGTGTAGAGACCGTGTCGACTTGCTGATGTGATGAATCTGCACTCTGATGCCACAGGGTATCCCCTTCGCCGCCTCGTCAAAAACCTCCCCTAGAAAACCCAATTGGGACAAAACTCGGGTCTAGGAAAAAGAGTACGACTTAGGAGATACCTTTCAGAAGTGGAAATATTTGAGGTGGGCGACGTTCTAATTATTTTGGAGCGGTTTTCCCTCCATTGTTTCTACTTGGAACGCTCCTTTGTTCGCGGTGCTATGATTTTGTATGGTCCGTCCCAGTTGTTCCCCAACTTTCCCTCATTCGGGTCTTTCGATGCCAGTGTTTTGGCTTTGAGGACGTAGTCGCCGACTCTGAGCGATCTTACTTTGGCTTTCTTGTTGTAGTATCTTTCTGCCTACTATTTTTGGGTTGTCATTCTTATATGGGCCATGTCTCTTCGTTCTTCAGCTTCGTCTAGATCTTGCAACCTACTTTCGTCGTTGTCTGCCCCACTGGTATGGGAATATCTCAGGCTTAGTTCCCCGACCTCGATGAGTCTGACTGCATCGGTCCCGTAGACCAGTGAGTATGGTGTTTCTCCCATGCTTCACTTGGGCGTGGTCCGGTATGCCCATAATACTTCTGGTAGTAATTCGGGCCACAGCCCTTTAGCTTCCTCAAGCTTCTTTTTCAATATGTTCAATATTGTTTTGTTGAAAGACTTGGCTTGGCCGTTAGTGACGGGATGATACAGAGTGGAGAGTATCCGCTTGATGTGCCTTTTTTGAAGAACTCGGTTGTTTTCCTACCGATGAACTAGGGCCCATTGTCACAGCTGATTTCTTTGGGAATGCCGAAACGGCATATGATATTTTTCAATATAAAGGCAATGACCTCTTGTTCGTGTATTTGTGCGTATGCACCTGCTTCCACCCATTTAGAAAAATAGTCAGTCAAAACTAAAAGAAAGCGTACCTTTCCTCGTCCTGCTGGTATTATATCCATTCGCCACTTTATGAAGGGCCATGGCGAGGTGACTGAATGGAGGAGTTCCCCCGCTTGGTGTATCATAGGGGGCATACTTTTTGCACTGATTGCATCTCCGGACATAATTTGATGCTTCTTTTTTCATGGTAGGCCAGTAATAACCGGTGCGGATGAGGCATCGGACGAGGGTGCGATTTCTTGTATAGGCGTCGTCCCTCGTGCACCTCTTCTAATGCTTGTCTTGTTTGATATGGTCTGAGTCACTTAGCGAGGGGATCGCCAAACGTTCTCTTGTAGAGTTCATGATTGATCAAGTTGTATCAGGCAGCCTGCACCCGGAGCTTCTTGGCTTCTTTTTTGTCGTGTGGGAGTGTTCCATCCTGCAGATAGGATACAAGGTAGTTGCACCAGTCCCAAGTTAAGTTTAAAGAGAATACCTCGATGTGGTCAACGGCCGAATGGAAGAGGGTAACCACATTTTCTTTGTTGATGTTCTCGGTGGCTGCGGCTAGCTTAGCTAGGCCATCTGCCTCGACGTTTTGTGCCCAGGGGATTTGCTCGAAGCGACATTCCTCGAACTCAGGCATCAGCTTACGAATTTTTGATTGGTATTTCTGTAGTCTTTGTTCTTTGATTTGGTATGTCCCGGTGACTTGATTTACGAAGAGTTGAGAGTCGCGTTGGAGGATGAGTCGCCGGGCCCCGTATTTGAGTGCTAATTTCATACCTGCAATCACAACCTCATACTCGGTCTCGTTGTTAGTCATCTTGGGGCATCGTATGGACTGGTGAATTACTTCACCCGTTGGGCTTCGAGGATGAGTCCCAGTCCCGATCTCGAGACATTCGAGACACCGTCAGTGTAGAGGGTCCAAAGGTCAGTATGGGCGGAAGCGCGAAGGGCCTCTTGTTCCACCTCTGGAAATATCTCCGCACTGAAGTCGGCGACAAAGTCGGCAAGTACCTGCGACTTGATGGCGGTTCTTGGATGATATGTTATGTCATGCTCGCTGAGCTCTATGGCCCATTTGGCGAGCCTACCCAAGAGTTCGGGTTTATGTAGGATAGCCCCTTAGGGGGAAGGTTGTTATTACTTTTATTGCATGGCATTGAAAATAGGGTCTAAGCTTTCGTGAAGCTACGACCAGCGCCAGAGCTAGTTTTTCGAGGTGTGGGTACCTTATCCCAGCATCGATTAAAGTATTGCTGATATAATAAATAGGGGATTGAGTACCTTTGTTTTCGCGGACTAAGACAGCGCTGACAATGACTTCGGATACTGCCAGGTACACTAGTAGACACTCGTTTGGGTCTGCTTTGACGAGTAGTGGCAGCGAGGATAGATATGCTTTTAATTTCCTTAGGTCGTCGATGCATTCCTCGTTCCATTGTAGCCCATGATCCTTTCTCAGTACACTGAAGAACTTGTGGCATCTGTCCGAGGACCGTGAGATGAACCTTGATAGGGCGACTATTCGCCCCGTCAGTTTCTATACCTGCTTCTTGCTGTTCAGAACTTTGGTTATTGTGTCTATGGCCTTGATATGGACCGGGTTGACTTTGATACCTCGTTGTGACACAAGAAAGCCTAGAAATTTTTCCCGAGGCCACGCCGAAGGCGCGTTTTTTTGGGTTCAATTTCATCCTGTACCGCCTCAATATCTCGAAGGCTTCTTTCAAATGATCGATATGGTCCTCCTTCTTTGCCGATTTTACTAACATGTCGTCGATATAAACCTCCATTGTCTTGCCGAGCCATTCCTTGAACATCTTGGTAACCAACCTTTGGTATGTGGCTCCCTCATTTTTGAGTCCGAAGGGCATCACTTTATAGCAGTACGTCCCTTGGTGGGTGGTGAAAGTTGTCTTTTCTTGATCCTCTTCGGCCATTAGGATTTGGTTGTAGCCGGAGTAGGCGTCTAAGAAACTTAGCAGTTCGTGCCCTGCTATTGCATCGATCAGTTGGTCGATATGGGGCAATGGGAAGGAATCTTTTGGGCATGCCTTGTTCAGATCGGTGAAGTCTACACACATTCTCCATTTCCTATTTTTCTTTTTAACCATGACCACATTAACGACCCACTGGGGGTATTTCGGTTCTCTGATGGAACCGTTGGCTAGTAGTTTGTCTACTTCTTCATTGACTGCCTCGTTGAATGCGGCGTTGAATTTCCTCCTCATCTGCTGTACGGGCGGATAAAGTGGGTCGACATTCAGCTTATGAGTGGCGATATCTTTTGGGATCCCCGGCATATTTGAGTGAGAGAAGGTAAATAGATTTGCATGGTTAGTTAAGAATTCGTGGTACTTACCTGGGTCGGAGAGGTTGTGCCTGATATAGTGTTGTCGGTATCATCCAGCTGGATCGGGTCGAGGTTCTCGACCGTCGCTTTGCATGCTTCTACAACATTTGGGTCCCTAATGACCTCTGTTGGCGGGTTGATTTTAGTTCCTGACATGGCTGATTACTATGCTTCCGCGCTTGCTCCCTTCAATTGTTTGGTATGCGTGCAGTCTTAGGCGATCCGTTAGTATTCCTGGGCAGTATGTGGCTCACCTCGAATGCTGAATATTCCCTATGAGGTGGGAAAATTAATTACTTGATAGAAGCTCGAGGGAACGGCTCGCATGGCGTGTATCCATGGACGCCCTATGATGGCATTATAAGTCGTTTCCTGATTCATGACGTGGAATGTGGTTTCCAGCGTAACTCCCCTGCTAAGAGTGGCAGTGATATTTCTCTAGAGGTTCGCTCCACTACATTGTTAAAACCCGTTAGTGTTATGCAATGCGGTATTATTTTATCTTCGAGCCTCATTTGCATGAGAACTCTTGGGTGGATAATACATGCGTTGCTTCCGTTGTCTACCACGATTCTTTTCACATTAGTATCAGCAATGCGTAAAGTTATAACTAAAGCATCGTAATAAGGGAAAGACAAACTGTCGGTATCAGACTTATCGAAGGTGATACTGTATTCAAAATCATCATACCGTTCGTGAGCGATCCTACGCTTCAACTTGTGTGTGGTGGTGAACTTTACATGATTGATCACTGAGCCGTCGCCGCCACCGATAATCATCTGTATGGTGCGTGCCGGAGAAGGTGGTTTTGGTGGTCCTTGGGATTGGTCGCGCCCTCTGGCAAAATTAGCCCTTCCTTTATCGCTGAGCAGTTCTTTCAAGTATCCCTGGTTCAACATTCTGACCACCTCCTGTCGTAAACCTATGCAATCTTCGGTCTTGTGTCCTCTTTCCTGATGGATTCGCATAGGACATTCGACCTCCTTGCACTAGGGTCTAATTTCATTTTTTGTGGCCACTGCACCTTCGTGCCCAGCTTCTCTAGTGCGTATACTATTTCTGAAGGGGAGACACAAAAGTTATGAGCAGATAATAATGAGGGCATACCTCTTTCGTTTCAAAGAGGGGCGACATGTCGTGACACCGCATCTGGATGCCTCAGAAGAGGCGGATTGGGAGTTTTAACATAGGGCTGATGCCTTTCTCTATTGAAGCGTGGGAGTTGTTCCCTTCGCCCGTCGTTGCATTGATCCCTCCTTACCTCGGATTGTACTGACGTTCGTTGTTGGGTTGGGCCATTAAGATCGTCTTCATCCGATCTTACTTTGGCGCAGTAGGCATTATGAATCTCTTCTCATGTGGTGGGGGGATACTTCATGAGTCTGTTGAGCAACTTCTTGGTTGCTTTTGATCCGTTTCTGTTCAACCCGTTTTGGAAAGTTGTGACCGCCATTCCCTCTGATACATTTGGCAGTCCCATTCTTACCCTGTTGAATCGAGCCAGGAAGTCCCGGAGTCCTTCACCTATCGTTTGCCTGATGGCGAAGATATCATTGACCTTAGCTTCGGCCTTCTTTGCTCCTACATGAGCGGTGGCAAATTTGTCTGCCATCTCTTCGAACGTTGGTATCGACCGAGCCGGTAGTTGAGAGTACCATGTTAACGCCCCTCCTGTCAAAGTTTCACCAAACTTTTTCAGCAACGCGGATTGCACTTGTTATTTCAATAAGTCATTTCCTTTTACAGTGGTTACATAATAGATCATATGGTCTTCCGGATCCATGGTCCCATCGTATATTTTCAAGTACGGTGGCATTTTGAAGGTTTTTGGGATTGGGTGAGGAGCAGCTTCCTCACTATATGGTTGCTCTACAAACCTTCCCACATCGCATTTTGGCAGTAGCTTAGGGGCGCCAGGTATCTTGTCAACTATTTCCTGGTGCTCTTTCATTTGATCACGAACCACTTTATTCTCGTTCTCCATTTCTTCCATTTTTTTAAGGATGGTTGCGAGTGCACCATCGCTTGCGTTGATAATGGTGTGGGTGTTGCTCGTTCATCCAGCGCTTGGCTCACCGGCAGCAACAGCGATTGCTGCCGTTGGCAAATCTTCGGTATTTCTCTGAGGGGGTTTCTCGAGCATGTTGCTTAGAGAGCTCGTCAACCATTCCTCTAGAAGCTTTTGACTACTGGGGGTATTTCCTTTGCCGTAGACGTAGAAGCCCCTCTTTCATGCAAGATCGATAGATCTTCGAGTGAAGAGGGTGAGATCTCCCCCCTGGTACATTACTTGGTGTTACATTCACGGTATTTTCTCTACCGGCTTCGTTGAGGGAGTCTATGAGGTTATTTGAGACGTTTGCTATCATCTTTAACTTTGCTTCTTTTTCTGCCATTGTTAGTTTCTATGGAGTATGAAGGACAGTGATTGTTGTTTTTGATATCCTAGGTGTGAACTATGATTTCGACTACCGAAATCCTCACAGACGGCGCCAAATTGTTTGACTCAAAAGTTATTAAACACTTTTTATGCAAATCAATCAAAGGAGATGAAGGAGTAAATCGTAATCGAAAATAATAAACCCTAGGATGATCTTGATAATCGGTTTTGCAACAATAGTATATGTGAGAGAGAAAGAGAGAGAATGTTAGAGAGATTAGAGAGCAAGAGAACTTATATCTTCCAAAATCTCCCTTTTACGAAGCTCGGATCCCCTTTATATAGTAGGGGATCCTTGTTTAAGTCTTAAAAGACAGAACCAAAGTATATACTATAGAGGGGCCGACGAGGTTATGAAGTCGTTTCTCCTATTATCCCCAAGTCGTCCTTCTGTCATGGGTCGCGTATGTTCAGCGGTCGGTCGGTCGTGCTAACTTAGGGAGGTGATCGGTTAAATTCGACCTCATACACTCTTATATAACCCATAACATCATTTAATGTTGCAAAACAACTTAAAAAAACTCTTAAAATATTGACAAAACAAAATAATTTCACTAGAAGGACAAAAAAACAATTAACCTCTACCTCAGAGAAGGATAGGGCGAAATCAGGGTCTCTGCATAAATCTCAACTAGTTCAATTTCGTTATTGTCACGACCCGGATTTTCCACCATCGGGATCGTGATGGCGCCTACTCGTAGTAGCTAGGCAAGCCAATTTACTCACTGTTTCCATAAACAAACCATCCTGTTTTCAATTTAATAACATAAAATAATACTAACAATAGCTGCAGAAGTCTAATTTTATAAGTCTGAAATAAATATGAACTGCTCAACAATATCCTCTACCCAAGATTTGGTGTCACAAGCTCACGAACCACTAAGAATAAACTACATATAATGGTTTGAAAGAAATATAACAACCGTCTGTCACGAAACAATGAGACTACAGTATAAATGAAAAACATAAGAAGAGATGTCGGGCCTGCGGACACCTGCAAGCTACCTCAGTCTCGTAGTAATGAAATCCTGCTATCGAACTACTGCTGCTGCTGTGCAAAACCTGGACCTGTGCAAAAACGCACAGAAGTGTAGTATCAGCACAACCGACCCCATGTGCTGGTAATTGTCTAGCCTAACCCCGGCGAAGTAGTGACGAGGCTAGACTAGACTCCACATAAACCTGTGCAATTATAAAATATACAGCGGAAAATCGAATATGAAGAAATCAACAACATGGAAGGGGGAACATGCTGCGGGAAAATACAAATAAACAGTAATCCAGAGTACAACCCAAAAACAGCTTAATTCCACAGTGAAACAAGAAATCACTATTCAGACATANGCAATTACCATCATTGCGGCGTGCAACCCGATCCACAATTACCATCGTTGCGGCATGCAACCCGATTCACAATTACCATCGTTGCGGCGCGCAACCCGATCCACAATTACTATCGTTGCGGCGCGCAACCCGATCCACAATTACCATCGTTGCGGCGTGCAACCCGATCCAAAATTACCATCGTTGCGGCGTGCAACCCGATCCACAATTACCATCGTTGCGGCGTGCAACTCGATCCACATTATCATTTAACAGTCTGAGTCCCCAAGCAACAGTCACAATTAAGGGACATACAGCAGAGAAATACATAGCAAACATCCCGGCAAGGGAGTACAATTAACAGTTCAACCATCCCGACAAGGGAGCATAATTAATAGTTCAATCATCCCGACAAGGGAATACGGTTAACAATTCAATCATCCCGGCAAGGGAGAATACAATAAGTACTTACGTCCCGGCAAGGGAATAATTAACAATGCTTTCTTTTTCTTACTTTTCTTATCTCACGATATCACTGGAGCCCAAGCTCCAAGAAATTCTTATCTCATATTCCGTCACAACAATATAACGACATCCCAGTGAGGGAACAAAACATCATCTCACATATTCCGGCAAGGGGGTTACCATGACCCCGTTAGTTCTAACATCTAACTACCATATTAATTCCAACATCTAACCACCACAGTTGTAACCAGCCTATTACCACACTTAACCACCTCAGTTACATCTAACCGACTACCACACTTAACCACTTCAGTTACATCTAACCGACTACCACACCCAACCACCCTATCTATAACTAACTTGTTACAATACTTAATCACCTCGGCTATAACCCTAAGCTTTACCTAACGCAAGGAAACATCACCCTAAGAATTCGTAATATCAATTAAGAACACAACACCAGGGAATCA